>CM062635.1:39521267-39586267 GCA_025617555.3 Puccinia polysora | reverse complement strand
TACTAGGATGAGCCTTGAGGTGATGATTGGTGGTTTTCTGTAGTTCTACCATTCAAAGAGATGATCTTGGGTTGATGATGGGAGATGATGAGGTTGAGGATGAGCAACGCGCAATGATGAGGATGAGGATGAGCAACGCGCAACAATGAGGATGAGGATGAGCAATGCCCAAGGATGAGGATGAGGATGAACAACCGGCAACAATGAGGATGAGGATGAGCAACGCGCGACAATTAGGATGAGGAGGAGCAAAGCCACTAGGAAAGTTTTTTTTTTTTTTTTTTTTTACAATTTTGAATTCTTTTCACAAGGTGTCCCAAATGATTCACCACATCTCTCCCCAACTTACAGACTGTCTCTAGTCTGCATCATAATTTTGAAAACATGAAAAAGAAAAAAGAAAATAATTGGCCATTTCTTGATCCTCTTAGTAAAAAAAATGTTGAAACCCATCTTGATCCATCCAAAAGGGCCTAAATGTGGAGAAGATAAAAGAAAAGGTGTCCCAGGTGCTCACGTATGTGGCATCAAGTAGAGTTTTTACACCAAAATGCAGCAGAAGACCCTGGTGGTGCACAATTGGAAGGACTTACTTTGAAACCAAATTGCCCCTACAACAATAAAATCTCTTAACTTGATCAGCAGAGAACCTTCTAGCCAACTGAGTACCATCCAGTTCTTCCAAAACATAAGATCCACCTCTAACTTGACAAACCACTCTATAAGGACCATTCCAACCATTCAAAAAAAGTTTTCCCCACTGAGTCTCTAAAGATGGATTATAAGCCAATACCAGATCAGCAGAGTTTAAAGGATCTCTGATTTGGTTTAGATGCTTATCTTCCCAATACTGAACTCATTTTGCTCTTGATTCCATCATCTTCTGATAAGCTTTGTTACAAATATCTTCACTCCGCTCCAGTTGCTTTGATCTGGAAACCAATAGGTCAGCAGTTTAATAAACTTGTTCCCAAGAGATTCCCAAGAAAGACTCCATTTCAAGATCAAGAGGAAGAACAGCCCTTTGACCAAAGATGATTTCATAAGGAGAGTAGCCAGTGGTTTCCTTGGTGGAAATTTGATCAGAGAAGAGGACCAAGGGAAGAAACTTTTGAAAATTCTTGCCACTTTCACCAGCCAGTTTAACCAAAGAAGCCTTCAAGGGAGCGTGGCCTCTTTCCACCATGCCTTGTCCTTCAGGATAATAGGGAGTAGTATCTCTATGTTGTCCAGGGAGTGATTGGATTATTTCAGCAAGTTTTACACCAAATTCCGAGCCACCATCAGTAGAATAAGATTGATCCAAACTGTAACGCATTGTCCAATTCTCATGAAGGAAAGCTGCCACAGATTCAGAACTAAGGTTCTTAAGGAATTTTGCTTCAACCCATCGAGAAAAATCATCTCTAGCCACAATGAGGTACTTAGCACCACCTGCCTTGATATGAACCACATCCATAGCAACCCTTCCAAAGACAGTGGACTCCCCAGTAGGATAGCAAATTTCAGCTGGACGCCTAAAATCATGTTTTTGACAAACTTCACAACTCTTGCACCATTTAGAGACAGATTTCTTCAGTGATGGCCACCAGAACTGTTTGTATATCCATTGATAAGTTTTGGTTTCCCCAAAATGTCCAAGGCCCTCATGGGGACTTTCAATGATTGAATCCTGCTTAGCCGGGATAGTAACCACAACAAGCGCACAAGGATTTCCTCTTTTCATAAGCCTAGAACCTTGGACAAAGAAACTAGAGATCTTTCTTTTAAGGGATCCAAATTCTTTGGAAGAGAGATCAGGGGGTCTTTGGAGAGTTGAAAGGTACTGCTCTAACTTAAGCCAGAAACCTTGTTGGAAACCAGAGTAATCTTGGGAGGAGAAAGCAAAAACAGGGCAGACCAAAGGTTCTTCCTCATTGAAATCCATTCCAACATCCAATTCATTGTCTCCAATAGGTCTCCTAGATAAACCATCAGGCATAGTAAAAGATTTCCCAGGCCTATGAAAAATATCAAAAGAGAAAATCTTGATAAAAGCTAACCAGTGATTCATTGGAGATTTTGGAAGACTGGGAGCATTGATCTCTTCCACAATGGATCAAGCGTCAACTTGCAATTAAAAATTTTGTCCCCAGAGTACTGTTTGAATTTTCTTCAGCATTCTGGCCACACCACAGAGTTCCAGTTTGGGCTGAGAGTATCTAGATTCCACATCCAAAAATAGGAAATATTCATAAAGAACAGGGCGGTCCAAACCATTTTCATCTTCCTGAGTAAGGACAGCCACAACATATTGATAACTAGAGTTGACAGCCAATTCTATTTTGCCAGATCCAGGCCCATAAGAGATCTTTTTCAAAACTATGTCATTGCCAACAATTGTTTTGAGCAACTGAAATGATTGTTTGCAATCTTGGGTCCAAATCCATTCAGCTTTCTTTCTGGTTAGACAACGCAACGGTGCACAGATTTTCAATAGAGAGGGAATGAAGATCCTGACATAAGTTAAAACACCTAAAAAACCTCTACCTTCAGTTGGATTTATTGGAGTGGGCCAGGAGACAATTTTGTTGACTTTAGAAGGTTCCATACTTCTTCCTTCCTTGCAGACTATATGACCAACAATCTCCAAGGCAGGGACACAGGCAGCAAGTTTTGATCCAGAGACAGTAAGGCCAGATTCCTTGATTTGAAACAAAATCCTTTCCAAGATAGTAGCATACTCCCAGATAAATCGTCAAATTCCTGAGTGCAAAGGTAAGAGCTCATTATCATAGTCAGAAACTGGACCTTTAATTACACCATCATCAATAAAAATACCAGCATGATCCAGGATTTTGTCTTGGAGGATCCACATCATCTGAGCCTGATAGACTGCAACCAAGTTGGTGGCACCTTGAGGAAATTGAGTCAGTTGAAATCAACCAAGAGGAGTATTGAAAGTAGTGAGAGGGCAAGAAATAGCATGCAAAGATTGTTCTTCATAACCCCCCATGATGTCTCCTAGACCATAACAGGCTCTCCCAGAGAAGGATTCAACAAATTCTTCAGTGGCAGGAGGAACACCAGAGTCCTTAATAGTAACTTTATTGAGAGGTTGGAGATCATGAACAACTCTAAGTTTACCATTACTCTTTAGAACACAGAAAACAGGGCTAGAGTAACTGGAGGTTGACTGTTCATATAGACCGGTACGGACTCGTTTGCGGACCAAATTGATGAATTTGTCAACTTTTGCAGCAGGAATAGGGATCTTTTTCTTTTTCCAAGGATCATGTTCAACTACAGGGATGATATAAGGGAGACTGTAGGATTCTTTCAAGAGACCTCTCTCTTCTTCACAGAATGCAATAGATTTTTCCCTTAGAGATAAGATATTTTGGATCAAATTTAACTCATCAGGTAAAAGCCATCCATCTGGACCAAAGTTGACCACCTTCAATTGTTCTTCAGTGACACGACCACAAGGTACAAAGGGGCCAGTAATAGAGTGAGATAGACCACAATAAGAATCACGAGATAGAGGAGGACGCATGAGAGGAGGATTGAGATTGAGAGGCATGGGTTGGTTGACAGGCTGGACCTTTTTTTCAACTGGCTTATACTTAGTGGAAAAAGAGAGAAGTTCTTGTTTCCTACAAGCATTCACCAGTGAGACCTGAGTACAAAAACTGAGACCATATTCCAAGATCCTCCAAGTTCGATGTTCCATAAAATTTTCAAAAGGTGCCTTTTCCATAAAAGAGGATCCAAAAGATAATGCTTTGCTCACATGTGTGGAACAAGGTAGAGTTTTGAAAACTATGGTAGAAGAATGCCCTGATGGTGCACAATTGGGAGGACTTACTTTTACCCCCAAGTGCCTCCACTGGAGCCCATAATCCTCCATGTCAAAACCATTAAGAAAAGAATTGAGATCAGGATCTAGTTTATACTCATTGTGGAGAATCAAACCAGAGCTAGAGGAAGATTTATCAGTGATAATATTAAAAGGAAAAGAAGAAACAACAGAACCAGAAAGAAGAGAAATATTTTTGGAATTTTGTGTTTTAACATGTTTTCAATTTTGGACATTTTGAGATCAGAAGGAAAAGAATAAAGAGATGAAAAGGATGAAAAATATGCCTCAGAGATAAAAGTTGGCCCTATAGTTGAAGTCTGAGGCTTAGAAGAACTAAAACTGTCAGTATTACCAACTATTGTGCTAAAAAATGAGAGGAGTTAGAAGAATCCTTCTGCTTCCCCTGTAGAACCGATTTAGGTGAAAAACCAGGGAAATTGCTTTCCCAACAACCAGAATCCAAAGAACAGAGATGAACTTCAATCTTCCTACCATCAGCATCAGGAAGAAGAATTCTCTCCCCAACTTGATTGGAAATCATCAGCGTGGCTCCAAAGTCTATTAAGAAAGGACGGCCCAAAATCATAGGACCTTCCAAACAAGTGATCCAAAAGTGACAGGTTCCAACAATATTTCAACCAATTCAAACTGGCACATCCTCAGCAATACCCACCAACTCACAAGAAATACCCCTTCCACAGCATTGGGATGGTATTTGGAAATTCCCCTTTCAAATTGAACCTTGGGTTGAGTTGGAAGAGGAAGTTCAGGTGAGGGTGGCACTATAACTGGATCAGTTGGTGAAGGTGATTTGGATGGCAGAGGAGTAGGATCAGATTATTTGGGGAACCTATCCATGAGGGGTTCCTTTTCTACTTCAATTTCTTCTACCTCAGAAGAAGGAGGCTCCATTGAAGATTGAAATTTGACCTGTTTTTGAAGAATTGAAGATGAAACAGGAGGAGCTTTATGAGATCTGGGTTCTTCATGTTGTTTCCTAGCTGGATCAGATTCATAAGTTCCAAAAAAGCTGGAAGAATAGAAAGCAGGAGGATACCAAGGTTGAAGAGTTCCACAAGCAGATTGAAAATCAAAAAAGGCCAAGGATGCCTTCTTGGGAGCAGAAGCCTGGAAAGAGGCCACCACATGAAGAATTGGACAAGGTGAATTGAAAGGGATAAGTGCACCATTAGACAGAAAGAAGTTACTCCCTTTCTGTTCCACCAACATTTCCTCATTGTCCTTCTGGAGTTCAGGAAAGCAACCAGTTCCATGACCTTCTCTGTGGAAATAATGGCAAACTATGGTTGACCTAGGAACAGAGTTGGAGGGTTTAGGGACAGCCAAAGAGGAGAGTTTCTGATCCATTTTATTCTCAAAAGCTTGCAGGATTTTGGTGATCTCATCAATAGTAGGTGTTTCCCGGTTGGTCTGAGGATTTGGTTTAGTTCTGCAATTGGCCTCCATCTTATTCATGATTTTGTTAGATGCTTGAAAAGAGGGGGAAGAGACTGGTTCAGTGATTCTAGGTTTTTCAAAGGTGAGAGCTGTTTGACCTTTCATTACTTTATCCACAGTATTCCTAAGAACCATGAAAGCAGGGAGCTTGAACCAATTATCTCTTGTAGTGATCATGGATCCATATTTCACCAATTCATCCTGAATTCTTTCCCGCACTCCTGGAGAGAAAGAATGAAAAAATTGAACACAAATTTTGTCCACTGTATCAATGTGATAGTTTCGGATAGGATAGGATTTGATAGGGTCCCAAGATTTTCTAAAATCTTGATAATCAGAGGCTGAGGAGAAACCATCATTGGAGGTCCATTGGGAGACTAGGGCATCCAGATCTTGTAGAGTGAACCTAGCTATATCAATTTTGCCCCAATAGGCAATCATTGCCTCCTTAAGAAGTAACCAGTCATGGGATTGAAATCCATTGAATGATTCAATCACTTCCATGACTTCATCAGAGGAGATAAAGAATTGAAGTTGATAAGCAATGTCATATTTGCTAGCACCGTCAACTTCAGCAGCCATCTTGTAGTAATCCAGGAAACGTTCAACATTTGTACCATTATAGCTAATTTCTTGTTCTGGGGTTTGATCTTGATCATCTTGGCCCAAACAGAGGTAGAAGGGGTACCAATAGATTCCATTTCAACAAAAGATTTCCTAAGTGATCCAAAGAACAGATTTCCAAAGTGGCTCACAAGTGTGGCAAGGGTAGGGTTTAGGCAAAACCACTAGGATCAAACCCCTTGATGGTGCACAATTTGGAGGACTTACTTCTGGAACAAGTTGCCTCCACAGATCAGATCTAGATGATAACAGAAACACGGAAAAAAGAGAAAAACAGAAAAAGAGAAAAAGATCGGATTTCAAAGTTGATTCCACAAATTTGGGACTGTAAATCCCAAGGTTGCTGGTTCAATCCTGGCCCAGGGGATCAAATTTAAGACTCTCAACGGCGCAGGGCGTTGGCAGTTCTGTGGAGGGGATAGGTGCTTTTTTAGGCGGCCCTTCCTGAGTGTTACAAAAATATTTAAATGTAAACAAGATGAAAGTAAAGAACCTGGTAAACGGGGAACCAAATGTAAGAGGATAAAGATTATAGTATTTGGTAGCTGGGAGACAACACTATCTGAAGCAAGATGATGTTGGGGAAAACTTGAATAGAATGAGTCAAGAATTGTTCAGAGTTCAACAAGACAAGGCAATTGTGAGTGACAATGCCCACAAGCTAATAGCTCTGGTTGTCAGCAGGAGCTTAGGAAAGATCAACTCAATCCCAAACAACCTCCAGGTTCTCAATGAACCTGCCAAACTCTCCGCAATCAAGCGCTTGAAGGGTACCAGATAACTGTGGGTGGCTGCACAAGACAAAGCTAATTGTTTGAAGAAGCTCTAGAAGCAAAACAATAACTGATTCAAACAAGAATAAACCAACACTTCTCAAGGGACTCAAGAGTAGCATAGCGGAATTCAACTTCAAAAGAAGTGAAGGGAGGTTTAACACTCAAGGTTTTAAGCTGAATAAAACCTCTTCAGTCAAACGTGACTGGGTCCAGAAAGATAATCAAAGGATGAACAGGACCAGTATGGTTGGATAAAAGGATCAGGAGTGGTGTAACACACTCAAGAATTTAATTAGTCAAATTCTTCTTAAACCAGCAAAGCTATTGGTTGGTGATAAGGATCAGGGATCAAGGGGTTTGAGTATGAAGGCCCAAGTATCAAGGGACAATCATAGATATACCCAAATTTTTTTTCTCAGATAAAGGGGAAAGAAGACCCCACAGATGATGTATTTTAAGAGGATACTGATGATCTTAGGATTTGGTGTGTGTTTTTGATACCATGTGCTGATCTGATGTGATGTAGGATGTGCCCCCTCCCCCAAAAGGCAGGGGAGAGCCCCTCCTTATATGGTCAGGAGGCCCTGTTAGACTATGTACAAGGGATACTACAAATGGAGCGGAAAAAGAAAGAATTTTTTTTTTGATTTTCAGATTTTTAGGTGATCAGAAAAAATTGATCATGCAGGCCAGTGGAACTCCAGCCTGCCTGACAGGGGTGGGATCCTTCTCATCCCTTCACCATCTTTTGCATCCGTCCGTGGAGGGGCGCGCGCGACAATACCGGAATCACCCACCCCTTGCCCAAAGGGGGAAGGGCTGGGAAAGGAAAAGGGATCAGACCGGCCACGGGTGTCCACGGGCAGTAGTTGACACTCTCCACCCCCACCCGGAGATGGAAGGGGGTGGGAGAGTCCCAGGAAGGGTGACGGCTTGGATGATGGATGAGGACAATAGGATCAAGTTGAGGTCAATGGTCAATGAAGGCATTGGAACTGTTGGAGTGATGACTATTGTGAGAACTGGGACTAGTACTAGGATGAGCCCTGAGGTGATGATTGGTGGTTGTCTATAGTTCTACCATTCAAAGAGATGATCTTGGGTTGATGAGGGGAGATCATGAGGTTGAGGATGAGCAATGCGCAACAATGAGGATGAGGATGAGCAACACGCAACAATGAGGATGAGGATGAGCAACGTGCAAGGATGAGGATGAGGATGAGCGACGCGCGACAATGAGGATGAGGATGAGAAAAGCGCAAAGATGAGAATGAGCAATGCGCAATGATGAGGATGAGGAGGAGCGACGTGACTAGGAAAGTTTTTTTTTTCTTTTGTTTACAATTTTGAATTCTTTTCCCAAGGTGTCCCAAATAGTTCACCACACCCCTCAGAATACCTTTCCCCGCAAGTCCACTAAACAATTGAATGGACCAAAGCAAATATCTCCCAGGGACTCAAAATCCAAAAATCCTCCACCATCACTTCCAAAAGCCCAATTCAGCTCAAGAGATCTGATGACATCATCCTGGTAAACAGGCTCAACATTCCCTCCAACTATGACGCTTTCTTTGAATCCAACAATGAAACACATGTTTGCCAAACTCTTTCCTCTAAGGTTCATATTTATCTCCTGATTTCCAATTGACTGAAGAATAAAACCAAATGTAGGTTGGATCTTTCATAAAAAAATTTGCGGGAGAAACACAAGAACTATTGATCCTGTACAAAAAAGCCCTCTCAATGTCAATCCTAACTGGCTTTAGTATCACCATATCTGATAAAGCCATGGGAATCAAATCAGTGGTTGATAAGTTGGACACCCTTTGTCCTTTTGAAATTCATATGGATGAAATCATTGGAACAAAGGCCAGCATCACCCCCTAGAAGCCTTTGATTCCCAAAAATCCAATTCAGTAGATGCCCAGGACTTGCTTGTGGATGGTCAACCTATAATTATGATCCCAACAACACCTATGAGTGGCCCCAATCCAATTTGGAGGAGGATATTCCAACACAACTAGCTCCAATCACGTCTAGATCAGCATTGATAAATGATTCAAAACCTTCCTTGAACCTCTCAATACTTTCTTTGGATGACTCTCTTCCTTGGGTGGAAGAAATTAAAAACATGGCCAATTAGGAGAAATTTATTCCACTATCTACATTACAATGAAAATCAGTTCAAGTAAGGAAGAAAATTCTTTCCTTTTCTTTCTGTTTAATCCTGACTGATTTTGATTTTAAAAAAAACAGCAACATCCTATTCTTTATGCCCAAACACTCAAGCCAATGGGGCCTCCCACATAACCTTCAAATGAAAGTGAAAATGTTCCCACACAAACCTTCTCTGCAAAGGGAAATCAAAAGGCCTCCAATTCCACCAACATCAACCCCAATTGCCTTCAAAAGAGGAGAAACACTTCAAATTTTTCTGGCTTTGATGAGATCATGGAGAAGCAAGATTCAATTAAGTGCATTGGATTCTCCATGCTTTAAAAATGAAGCTCATCCCTAGTCTCCTCCAAAAAAAAAAAGGAAAATTACAAATTGAATCTGAAAAAATCTTAATTTGAAAAAAATAAGGGGGATTTTCAACTGGCCATTGATTTTAAAAAGCAGAAAGACAAGATTTTTGCTCATCAACAGAAATCGGATGCTGAGTGGAAATTGAAACAGGCAGAGCAGGAGTTTCAAAAAGAGGAAAATAAGAAGGATCATCAGGAAGAAAGACTGGAAAAGGAGAGGGAATAACAGCCAAAAGAGTAAAAAGATAGGATAACCATAGCCATGGTGTGTATTGGTAGCAGTAGAACTTTGCAAGAAATAAAGGAAATTACTTGATTGCTTAGGTTGTAAAACATTGACTTTGATAAAAAATTCAAAAATAAGAACAAAAAAATGATTTTCAAATACAAAAATGTTTGAGCCTATTTTTAGCACCACCAATAAAAAAAAAATTTTATCTTTATTGACATTTTTTTTCTGAATTATATTTTTCCACTTTTAAAGTCCATGTAAGTGTTTTTGATGTTTTTGTTGATTTGCATTGATATTGCCATTCTTGCATGGGTGGCATCCTTCACAGCAGGAAATTTACACTGCTTGTACTTGTTTTCTGCCCAAACCATTGTAAAAATACCCTTTTGTTTGAAGTCAATTACAAAACCCAATTCAGGAAAAACCAATTGGAAATTAGATACTTGATATTTTTTCTGGTTGTCAACAATTTTGAAATTTCATTTTCGGGCTGGAACCACCAGTAGGAAGGATTAGGAAGAGATTTTTTCTTTGTCAATATGGGGAGAATTGTAGAAGGAATTCAAAGTGAAGGTGATTTGGGGGAACAGTCAAAAGGAGTGAGCTGTGATACAAATTCAGATGAAGGGAAAGAGGGGAATTTTTTTTACATCATTGTTTCAAAGTTGGAATCATGCAAGAGTTGAGCTAATTATTGGAAAATTAAGCTTAGGATTTGAGAGGCCTCCTCCCAGCTAAGGTTGATAAAATTATACTCTTGAGGGGTTGATTGAATGGCAGCTTTCTTCAAATATTGTCCAAATAACTCAGAGGGGTGCATTGATTTCTTCCATACATTTTACCAAATGTTTCCACCCCAAGACCTTGTGGGACCAAAAGTGTTGAAAAATATTTTCAATTGGTGAAGGAGAGTTTTCAAAAAGTTTATTTCCTTCTTATTTTGCTCAGAGAATTCATTCAAAGGGACAAATTTGATTTTTGCAAGCAGAGAGTAACAATTGGAATGTTTGAGAACTGCCACCCTTCCAGAACTGAAGAAATGGAACTTTTGAATCTTCTTTTTGGCCATTAAAGCTCTTCAGGAGAGGGTTTTCAATTGTCCTTTTACTTTTTGGAAGAAATAGCAGGGTACAAATCCAAAGGTCTCAGTTTTTTTCTAGACCATAGAATATTTTCATTATACCCCTTTTCATTGACTCCCAAAGAGATTTCACATTCTCTCATTCAAGCCCTCTTTTTCAAAAGAACCCTCTGCTTTCCACCTCTCTTTATGTTTTTCAACGCATCTCCTTTCATTTTTCCCCATCCCATGCAACTACTTTTCTTGGCGTGAGGATCAAGAAGGGATTGGATTGGTTGTATAAAATTTTTAGGATGGTGAGAAAAGCATGGGACATGCAGAAAAAGGGTGGGAAAAAAAAGAACAAGGATTCAAAAGTGTTTTTTATTGTGTGGAATCCAAAAAAAAAAAAAAAAGAAAAGAAATCATCATCCATGTTTAAATCATTGTGGAAGAACAAAAAACATATAAAAATAAATACTTGTGAATAATAATAACCAAAAAAAACATCAGTTCAGATGTTTGGATTTTGATAGGCATCCATCAATGAAGTGGAGGAGGAGAATTTGGAAGGGTGATTACCTTGGGGAGCACGCAAGGAGGAGGAGGCAGGGCAGTGGGTGGGGCCAAGAATTTTTCAATCAATTGATTTATCCAAGAAAGGCAGTTGGTGGGTGGGGCCAAGGATTTTTTGATCAATACAACTTTCTCAAAGGATGGGGGGGTCCTAAAAAGAGGAGGAATTTGATCAGAAATCAGTACATATGAGGAGGAGCAGGAGGGAGACCAAAAAAATGGATCCATTCATTGATTGATTTGCGAGCAAGCCAAAATTTGTTTGCTGTTCAATTGATTGATCAAACCACAAATGACCAATCAATTTTTTGCGTTTTGATCAATCAATAAAACTGCTAATGATTGATCAATTGATTGAAACAAAACCAAAAGTTTGTTTTATTGCCATTTGATCAACAAAGGGGAGGGGAATTAAGGCAGCAAGGAGGATAGCAGGAGATGGATCAGGAAATACCTAGGTGGAAATGGAAAGACTTTAATTGGAGGGCTGGGGGTGTACCTGGAAACAATGGATGGATTTATCCATCAGTTCCAAATGGAAATTTGAACGTGGTGGGTTAGGAGGAGGGAGGAGTGGACCGGTGTTTCACCTGGTGGTATGTGACACCATCACAACTGCAAAGTGAACTGGCATTTCAGCTGGTTTCATAGCCTTTTTGTTAGGCCTTGCCTCTCAGTTTGTTTACAGTTGTGCAAGGTATTACAGTAAAGCATCTGGCCCTGATGCCGGTTCATTTTGCAATCATGAAAGTTTTTGCAAGGTGGCTTTCTCCTGTGACAATTTGTGGGTTTTCCGCCTGTCAACAGCAAGACTCCTGAGTCTTGGTGGCTCCTTATGGCGTTCAGGAGTGTTTCTAAATACCGCTTCACAACTGCACAGTGGGTTAGTGCCACCAGCAATACACACCTTGGGACAAAGTTCCCTCAAACCCGGGGATACTTTCACACAATGGTATGTGAAACCATAACAAATGCAAAGTGAACTGGCCTTTCAGCCGGTTTCATAGCCTTTTAATTGGGCCTTGCCTCTCAGTTGGTTTGCAGTTGTGCAAGGTATGACATAGTGGTGGTTGAGGTGGTTTGGTGAAGAGGAGGGAGTAGTGGAACGGTGGTTTGGTGGGGATAGGTGGTTGGTTTGGATGTTTTGGTTGTGTTTTGTGTAATTCCACCAAAAAAATAAAAATAAAAATAAAAATAAAAATAAAAATAAAAAAAAAAAAAATAAATAAAAATAAAAATAAAAATAAAAATAAAAATAAAAATAAAAATAAAAATAAAAATAAAAATAAAAATAAAAATAAAAATAAAAATAAAAATAAAAATAAAAATAAAAATAAAAATAAAAATAAAAATAAAAATAAAAATAAAAATAAAAATAAAAATAAAAATAAAAATAAAAATAAAAATAAAAATAAAAATAAAAATAAAAATAAAAATAAAAATAAAAATAAAAATAAAAATAAAAATAAAAATAAAAATAAAAATAAAAATAAAAATAAAAATAAAAATAAAAATAAAAATAAAAATAAAAATAAAAATAAAAATAAAAATAAAAATAAAAATAAAATAAAAAACCACATTCTTGGTTGAACAAGCAAATAAAAAAATCAGCGAGGTGATATGTCACCTATTTAAGAAAGAAATGCTACTCAAATGCTACTCATCAAATTGAGCAAGTGTGAGGGGTAGAATTGGCTCTATCACGGCCAAACATGAGGTAAAAGATGAGACCAGGAGGACTTGAGGTTGATTGGGAATATCTTCTTTAAATATTTCATTCCATTTGTCTTTGGTTTTGGCAAGAACATTGTGAATAATTGAAAAATGGTCATCCAGTTTATGAGAATCCTCATTTCTTTGGGATTCTGAAGCTGGTTTGGCATCTCCCCTAAGATTGACCATCTTCCTTTCAGCACAGCTTTTGCTGGGTCAATCCAAAATTTCTATTGGGCAAGATGATAGTTGAAATGATCTTTGGCTTGATCATTGGATGAAACATTGCATTATTCTGGAGCCACATATTTCCTGTTAGAATGAGCTAAATTGGCCAGAAGTTATTGATCTTGGTAAAATTATTTATCTGGTTTTTCAAAAACTGCATCCAATTGAAAAAATATGAATTTTGAAAAGAACCAGGAACGCCAGCATTGAGGGATATGAACTTCCTGTTGTTATCCCAAACAAGTTGTAGTGACACAGATTATCTATCCAAAAACATAAAACCTATTTGGTCAGAATTTTATAAAATGTTTGATCAAAGGCTTTCAAAAAGAAATGAATCAATTGCCTTTTTTCCAATGAAAATAGTGGTTGCCATTTGGCTTGGGCTTTTGACTCAAGGGGATAGTGGTTCCATCACCAAAAACAATGCAATGGGTAAATTCATCAGTCTCCATTAATTGAGATGTCAGCTCTCTGATACCAGGAACCTTTCAGTCCTTTAGCTACAGAGAGTGATAAAAATACTGGAATAATAATAATTATTCTTATTCCAAAAATAAACACTTAGAATCTCAAATAAACAATATAATAAGAGCAGTTGCAAGGTTTAATTGGTTTGTTTATAAATGGTTTTCAATATAATATAAAGAGGGGCCACAGTATTATACTACTGAGGATCTTTACAGACTAGCAAACTCTCTTCAAGGGGCCTCCTGAGGCAGTTCAAGAAACTTGGAATGAAGATGGGTGCCTTAGAAAGGACTTATTCCACTGATGGCCGGGAATAACAGCACCAACAGCCAAGACAGGAAGGGAAACACTCACTCTGAGCACTTTACCACAAGAATCCTGAAATAATTGGAAGGGTTTCAGAGTAGATGGGGTGGAGTGCTTGACTAAACTTCAAGGGTTGATTGGTTAATAAGAATAAATAATACTACTACAGACTAAGTCATAAATCACTTGCTTATCTTCATATAAGCACTTGATCAACAATGACACGGTGTCTGATTGATAATAATAATTCCTGGTAAACTGATCATGGAATAATGGATCCAAAGAGGTCTGTATAAATACCTTCTTGGGGTGATTTTAAGTTTCTCAGGGCACGTAAAGAGGTTTCTGCGCGTGTTCTGAGGCTAGCAATCCAGTCAGGAAAATATTGGCACGTCCACTTGGTGTTGTCAATCAGCTGACCTTAGATCTGCTGGATTTCTGTACTATTTTAGCCACAGGATCTGTTAATCTGTTATGGCGTAAATTTAATCATTCTGTACTCATACTTCATTTGTACTATTGGTATTGTTTTGAAGCGGGCAGATTTGGATGTTTCCTGATTGACCATCATCTGCTGAACACGTAGGTAATTTTTAATAATTTATTTGAAAACTCCTTGTAGTGTTTTGTGGTCTTCAAAGATCAGGGTCAGTGATTGACGTGGTAATCCTTGATCTTTGATTTATTATTGAAAAATGTTCTAGACTTGATTTTCATTAATTTTATTTAATTTTTGATCCTTTTAGATTATTAAAAATGCATATGTAAATTGGTTACATATGCTAGGCAACTCTAACTAGGTTGTAGCTCTTCTGAGAAGTACCTGGTTTTCAGATCAGTCACGACGGATCTAGACGCGGGGATCAGTTAGTCAGATGCGCGCGGGGTAGGATCCGCTGCGTGCGTGGCAGAATTAGCTGCGCGCGGGTCTCTAGTACGCGGTAATCTGCTACTATGAGTACGTAGGGATATGTAATGATGCGGGGCTGCGCGCGGGAATGGTGACATAACACATTTCTGGTTTTAACTCCTAAAATATACACAACACCTCAATTCTGATTAAATTTTAGGTTTAAACCCTATACGTGAAAACACTTGTGAAATGTCAGAATGGCCAGAAGGTGCCATACTGGTGTTGTAATTTTTGGTGCTTTTCTTTTTAATTATTTTAAAAATGTAAGGACTTGGTATTCAAGGGTGGGGTCAGTGAGTGACCCTACCTAATTTTGGGTGAGGAATCTAGTTCTTTAATAATATTTATGGATTTCTCACTCCTTTGTTTTTTAATTTAGATGTTCTTATTCTTAATTGTTTTGTGTTGCTATTGACAGGTTGCTCTGTACATAGTAGCAAGCTGACATTCCCCCACTCCAAGATATGTCTATATCTGAAAAAAAATTTAGGTTAATGCCTTCTGCTGGCTCTGTAGTTCCTTAGGTGTATGGGTCCATCAGGGATATTATGTTCAGGAAACCATTCATCTTTATCAGCTGATTCTCCCTTGTATCTAACTAGGTAGAGTCTGACGTCTTTTCCATTGATCCTATCTTTTTTATCTTTAAGGATCTTGCTAATTTTTCCTTTTTCCTTTTCAGGCTCTTCTGTAACAGGTATTTCAAGTGAAGGAGTATATTCTCCATTCCTTGGGTGGTAGTGTTTGATGAGACTTACTGGGATGACTGGATTTTTTCTCGAAAGATCATGACTAAGGATTACTTCCACAGAATTTTTACCATGAAGTTTATTAATGGTGAAAGTTCCAACAAAAGCTAGTCTAAGCTTTCTATTTCCAGCTAAGTTGGTAAAGTTGGTGGTAGAGATCAAGACTTGATCACCAATCTTGAAATCAGTTTCCTTATGGGTTTTATCCCACCTTTACTGGTTATACTCCACAGCATCCTGGACACACATCACAGCATGTTTGTTGGCTTCATCTATCATTTTTTTGAAATCAAGTGATGTAGGGTGAATATTGGTTAGCTGGTGGTTAAGGTTATCCTTGGGTAATCTAGGAATCCATCCTCTTTCCAGTATGTAAGGTGCTTCCTTAGTGGTAGAGTGGTTGCTACTGTTGTAGGCCATTTCCAGTGCAGGTAAAAGGCTAACCCAATTGTGGCAAAAACCTTCAGAATTCTTGTACCCTAGTCCAAAGCCACAGAATCTCCTGAGCATGTCTTCCAGGGTCTGAATCATCCTTTCAGCTAATCCATCCGTCTGAGGGTGATAAGCAATAGAGAAAGCTAAGGTGCTTCCAGAATATCACGTAGGTTTCTCCAGAACTCAGGGGTGAATTTAGGATCTCTTTCACTGATAATAATCTTGGGAACTCCAACATCAGCAATGAGTCTGTTCCAAAATAATAGGGAAACTTCCATAGCAGTGTCTTCCTTGTGATTAGGTAGGAACTTTGCTTTCTTGGAGAAACTATCCACAATGACCAAGACTGAGTTGTAGGAATAGGCTCCACCTGGTGGTAGTCCAGTTACAAAGTCCATATTGATGATCTCCCATCTTTCCTTGGGTTCAGCAATCCTTTGCAGTAGTCCAAACCTTTTCCAAGTAGTCCTGTTGGACTTCTGACAAGTTTCACAA
This sequence comes from Puccinia polysora, assembly GCA_025617555.3. NCBI lineage: Eukaryota > Fungi > Basidiomycota > Pucciniomycetes > Pucciniales > Pucciniaceae > Puccinia > Puccinia polysora. The sequence goes on along the minus strand of CM062635.1, from coordinate 39,569,862 downwards.
CTGGTAACTTACTGTATACTGGAGTCTCTCCAGTTAATCCAACAAGTAGTTTGATTAACCTTATCCAAGGTTCTATCAGCAGAAAAATGACCAGATGAGCATTTATCATGGCACTCAGCCAGAACATGTTTGATATGGTAATCCTGAGTTAAGACTATGACACTTGAATTTTGATGCCTATAGTATACCAGACCATCCCATATGGTGAACCTTTGGGCTTTGTATGGTTTCAAAAGAGGTTCAGGTAGGCTATTGATCAATTCAGGAGGTGGAGAAGTACTTTCCATAATAGTGATCAGAGTCTTTATGCCAGAACTGTAAGCTTCTTTGATTGAGTTGAACAATGATTCATTCAGTTCACAAATGTGGATTCCCATTACAGGGCCTTCAATGTTTAACCTGTTAATTTTAAGAATAGGTAAGATATCATTATCCTCTGGATCATAGGAAGGCTTACTTGGGTCATTGGGTAACACATTCCTGCTTAAACTATCAGCATTCTGGTGTTTAGTCCCAGCTTGATGAACTATGGTCATAAGCAGCTCTTAGCCCTTCCATGCTGGCATCTGTTTAGAGTTTGAAGGGTTTAAAATAAACTGGCTGAATCAGTACTGGAGCTGAGCTCATTGCCATCTTGAGTTACTCATAGTTCTTGACTCTGTCATGAGTCATTTCAAACACGGTGTTGTTTCTGCAGATCTCATACAGGCATTTGGTTAGAAGAGCAAACTTTGGCAAGTACTTTCTATAGTAGCTTCAGAAGCTGATAAAGGATAGGAGTTCAGTTTTATTCTGAGGAATAGGCATATTCATTACTTCTGCTATCTTGTTTTGGTCAGCAGCTAAGGTTAGTCCAGAGAAAATGTGTCCTAAGGCCTTAAGTTCCCCGTAGCCAAAGTTACACTTTTTCATTGATACTTTTAATCCCACGGCAGAGATGGTTTTGAGGACTAGCATTAATTTCTCCATGTGAGTATCCCAATGATCAGAATAAATGATAACATCATCAATGTATACCATCATCCATCCCTATCTGATGAATAATGCTAGGACAATATCCATCATCCTTTGAAAATGAGAAGGAGCGTTTTTTATACCAAAAGATACTCAAAAATTCCCAAATGACAGATAATTCTCATGAATTTCCGGCTATCAGGGCTTTGTGAAAACCTTTCAGCATGTGCATGGTACTGATGTACTTAGCTTTGGACAGGTTATGCATAGCATGGTAAATCCTTGGAATTGAATAATAATCAGCTTGGTTGTAGTTGTTCAGCATTCTGAAATCTCCAACCATTCTTGAATTATCATTATGCCAAGCAATAATTACTGGGGTAGTGATATCCACTTGTTCATTTTGTCCTACTTTCCATAAGACTTGTAAATCAACCAACTCTTGGATATGAGTTTCCAGAGCAGCTCTAGATTTTGGACTAGCAGCGTTAGCAGGTCTCCTGATGTTAGGTGGGTAAGGAGACTTAATGGTCAGGGTTAGGATCATATCATGTCCTTTGATGTTTCCAATGGGGTTATCCTTGGTACAGAAAGCATTCTGATTTTCAAAGCATACTTGTAGGATATCCCGTTTTTGTTCTTCATTGAGCAGGGAATTCAAAGCAGCTTGAGAGAAGTATTCCTGATTGAAACTCTCTAAGTGTTTTTCATAAGTTGAATCAGAAGTTTGAGCATTGACATTTAATATTTGGAACTTCTTACTCCAGTTTCCACCTATAGTGAAGTATCTACCCTTTCTTTGGAATACATCTATGCCATATAAGCAAAGAGGATCATTTCCAAGGATAAAGTAATCACATACTCCGTTTTGGAGCGCTACAAATTCAATTATCAGTTTGATTGATCCTAGTGAGGGAGTATGATATCAGAAGACCATACTCCAACAGCATTGAGAGAAGAATTACAACTGCTGAACTTAGCCTGAGGTACTGGTAGGAAGTTCAGTTTCCAGTTTGGGTCTTGTTCCTCCATATAAGTTGAACCAACACAAGAGCAAAAGGCTCCCCTTTCTAGAAGTAACTTAACAGGGGAACCTTGGATTAAACCAGTAGCATAGCATGTTTTTCCTGAAGTGTAACTTTTACCGGCAGAAGGTTTTAGAGTCAAGGCCTTAGCCTCAGAGATGTGGTGAATCTTCATGTTGGGATTCCATTTTTGAGGTAAGTTAGGATCCTCATTGATGGAATTTATGTCCAGAGAAGACTCAATACTTCCTTCAATAACATTGATGGGTTTAGTTATCATTGAATCACAATCAGAGAGTTTTCAGCTTGCTACTATGTACAGAGCAACCTGTCAATAGCAATACAAAACTATGAATAATAAGAATATCTCAATTAAAAAAATAAGGAGTGGGAAATCCATAAATATTATTACAGAAATGATTCCTCACCCAAAATTGGGTAGGGTCACTCACTGACCCCACCCTTGAATTCCAAGTCCTTACATTTTTAAAAGAATTAAAAAGAAAATTACTAAAAATTCCAACACCAGTATGGCACTTTTTGGCCCTTTTGATATTTCACACGTGTTGTCACGTATAGGGTTTACACCTAAAATTTACTCAGAATTGAGGTCTTGTGTATATTTTAGGAGTTACACGCGGAAATGTGTTATGTCACAATTCCTGCGCGCCGCCCCCCATCATTACATATCCCTACGTGCTCATAGTAGCAGACTCTAGTGTACTAGAGACCCACACACAGCTGATTCTGCCACGCAAGCAGCGGATCCTACCTCCCGGGCATCTGTACTAACTGATCCCCGCGTCTGGATCCATTGTGACTAATCTGACTACCAGGTACCGCTCAAAAAAGCTACAACCTAGTTATAGTTGCCTAGTATATGTAACAAACTGATATATGCATTACTCATGATCTAAAAATATCAAAACTTAAATAAAATTAATTAAAATTAAGTTTAAAACATTTTTCATAATAAATCAAAAAATCAAGGATTACGACGTAAATCACCAACCCTGATCTTTGAAGACCACAAAACACTACAAGGAGTGTTCATAAAAATTATTACAAATTATCTAAGTGATTAGAAGATGATGGAAAATCAGGAAACATCCACATCTACCCGCTTCAAAGAAATATAAATAGTACAAATTAAGGATGAGTACAGAATGATCAAATTTTTGCCATAACAGATTAACAGATCCTGTGGCTAAAATAGTACAGAAATCTAACAGATCTAAGGGAAGCTGATTGACAGCACCTATTGGACGTGCTAATCTTTCCCTGACTGGCTTGCCAGCCTCAGCCCATGAGAAGAAACCTCTCTACGTGCCCTGAGAAAATCAAAATCACCCCAAAAAGGTATTTATACAGACCTCTTTGGATAAAATCAGTCAATCAGTTTACCAGGAATTATTTATTATCAATCAGATACCGTTTCATTGTTGATCAAGTGCTTATATGAAGATAAGCAAGTGATTTATGACTTAGTCTGTAGTAGTATTATTTATCCTTATTAACCAATCAACCCTTGAAGTTTAGTCAAGCAATCCACCCCATCTGCTCTGAAACCCTTCCAATTATTACAGGATTCTCGTGGTAAAGTGCTCAGAGTGAGTTTTACCCTTCCTGCCTCGGCCATTTGTGCTTTTACGCCCGGCCATTAGTGGAATAAGTCCTTTCTAAGGCACCCATCTTTATTCCAAGGCTCTTAAACTGCCTAAGGAGGCCCCTTGAAGTGAGGTTGCTAGTCTGTAAAGATCCCCAGTAGTATAATACTGTGGCCCCCCTTTTATAGTATATTAAAAACCATTTATGACCAAACCAATTAAACCTTGCAACTTCTCTTATTATATCATTTATTTGAGCTTCTAATTGTTTTTCATTGTAATAATTATTATTATTATTATTCCAGAATTTTTATCACTCTCTGTAGCTAAAGGACTGCAAGGTTCCTGGTATCAGAGAGCTGACAAGAGTGATCCATCAGTATCATCAAGGTGAGGGTCAGGATTGTCATGCTCTTCTCCTTCAATAAGATTAATCCTTTTCCTAGGTAGAGGAAAATCAGGTTTTACATGTCCTGTTTGGTTACAGTTCCAACATACTTTTTCCTTTGATTCTGGAATCTTCTTGACTTCCAAGGTAGTTGGATTAGTAGCAGAGGATTCCTTGGTTTTGGCAATATATTCTTCCCTTTTCCTAGTATTTTGTTCCCTGGGGAGTCTGTTGAATCGTTTATCAAGACCCTTCATATCAATAGTCTCTTCCAATATACCTATTAAGTTTGAAAGATCAGAATACATAGGCATTCTGCACCTTACACTGTGGTTGATTTGTCTGGGACATAATTTGAGGATTCATTCATTGACTTCTTCTTTATCAGCATCCGGGTAGAAACAGTCCAACCTCTTTTTCTGGTCTAACCACCACTTATGAGGTTTGTCCTTGGATGGATCAAACTGGGAGGTTTCAAAAGTTTTCATCATCTTTCTTTTCCAAATCCTAGTACCAAATTTTACTTTGATGAATTCTTTCCAAGAATTCAAGGATAAAGATCCAACTTCTTTGCTTTTATTGATAAACCAATCAAGAGCTAATCCTTCAAATAGTCTGGGCAATGTTACCACAGCTATTGCATCAGGGAGCTCATAAGAAGAAAGAGTATAGTCAATGAATTGAATGAAACTGACATGGTTGTATTTTCCTTCTCCAGAGAATTTAGGCTATTCAGTAATGGGAGGAAGTAACTTAAAAGCCTGCTCCACTTCAGGAGTAGGACTGGGTCTTAAAAACTCATTCCTAGTTATCCTGATTCTGGGAAGAACACTAGGAGTACTGGTGAAACTAGCAGGTCTAGTTTCTTCTAGGTAAATAACCGGAGAGTAAGTAGAATTGACCTTAAGATCTCTGAGATCATTCTTAATCATACCTAACTCCAAATCAAGTTTATTGCTTAATAATTCAATTTTGTTAATCAGATGAGCTGAAGGAGTAGGAATAGTTTTCTTAACTTCTTCTTCAATCTGGTCTATGGTTGCAAGAATATCTTCCTGAAGAGTTGATTGGTTATCATCAATATGTTTCATCAGGTCCAACTTACTAAATTTTTTACTGTCCTTGATTTGTTTTATTTCTAACTCATCAATTCTCATAATCTGAGACTGGGTATCAATCACTCTGAAAGTACTCAGACTCAATTTGTCCAATTGTTGATAAAATTGGTCAAAGGACTGGCTAATAATAGTAAAATTGTGAGACACATTTACAGAAAAGCTATTAAGAGCTTCTACATCTAATTTTGGTATACGTTTTTCCAATTCTGTGCTAGGGATATTATGCTTTCCCAATCCTTTGGGTTCCTTAACTTCTGATGGGCTGAGGACCTCTTCATTTTGGGGTGCTTTCCCTTTAAGGAAGCTAACTGATCCCAAGGATTCCAGTTCTGCAGGTAGCCTTCTACTTCTTTCTTTGGGATCAAACTTTGCAGAGAAATCTGAGATTTCTTTGCCAGAGAAATAGCTTTTATCATACCTGGTTGATCCTCCTGGGTCTGAGAAAATTTGAATTGTTCCCAATAGCTCACGTGTTCTTTCACTAATACCTTGACTCTTTCCTCCTTGGTTGAGTCCAGCTGGGGTGGCATAGGAGGACCTTTACCCTCCTGGGATAACCTGTTGGGCAACGGGTGGTTCTCCAACATTCTGTTGGTCGAGTTGGCAGCTGCTTTTGTTGCCGTCATTGTCCCGCGTGACACTATGGTCATGGGTTTGAGCCCCCTCATTGCGCTTGCAACTGGAGTCCTTGCGCGCAGGGGTTCCTCGGGTAGAGATCCATACGACGGGGCTCTATCTGTTTTGCGGGTGTTGCGCCTATTTTGATACATAGCACCAAAACAATGAGTAATTCATTTGTCAAAAATTTTGCAAAGAGATGTTAAAAATATAAAAAATAATATTTTTTGTTTGTTTTATATTTTTAATAATTTTTTATATATATTTTAACTCACTTAAAGTTGAATTCAAGGGTACCAACACTTGGTTGGGATCACAACTGTCCTTGGGGGGTATTTCAACGGGGTCTGAGTGAGTTCCAATCAGACCTGTGATAAATCCAAGGGTAATTCCAAGGGTACACTGTCTGGGACCTCCTCTAGGAGGTCCTGGTCAATGAGATAACCAAAAAAAAAAATCCACTGAGATCAATAAAAGCAAAAATTATAAGTTTAATATTTTTTTGTATTTTTACGTGTTAAGATGATATTTTTAGAAAAATAATATTAATTTTGGATTTTCTTTATCTTCAGGATTATTTAGTTTATAAACATAAAGCTTCCTTTGATAAATTTTCCACTCTTTATATTTCCTTAATAAAGAATTAAAATAGATAATTCTTTCAATCTTAAGTTCTTTGTCTTTTATAACTTTCTGTTTATAATAAAGCAATTTCTCCTGTTATTGCTCAGGAGTTAGAATAAAAGGGACAAAGTTACGGAGTTTTTCTTCTTTTTTCTTTTTAAGAAGGTTCAAATAATAATTGATCAATTCTCTGTCGGTCTTATGATCCCCTAGAGAAAAAAATGATCAGAAATATATGTTGTAAGTATGTTAACCTATTTTTTAAAAAAAAATAGACTGGTCCAAGGAATAAATAATTGAAAATCAATTATTTAAGGATATTTCCTGGCCAGAACCCTAGTTGTCAGCTCTCTGATACCAGGAACCTTTCAGTCCTTTAGCTACAGAGAGTGATGAAAATACTGGAATAATATTAATATTTATTATTCCAAAAATAAACACTTAGAAGCTCAAATAAATGATATAATATGAGCAGTTGCAAGGTTTAATTGGTTTGTTTATAAATGGTTTTCAATATAATATAAAGAGGGGCCACAGTATTATACTACTGGGGATCTTTACAGACTAGAAACCTCTCTTTAAGGGGCCTCCTTAGGCAGTTTAAGAACCTTGGAATGAAGATGGGTTCCTTAGAAAGGACTTATTCCACTAATGTCCAGGCGTAACAGCACCAATGGCCAAGACAGGAAGGCGAAACACTCAATCTGAGCACTTTACCACAAGAATCCTGAAATAATTGGAAGGGCTTCAGAGCAGATGGGGTGGATTGCTTGACTAAACTTCAAGGGTTGATTGGTTAATACAAATAAATAATACTACTACAGACTAATTCATAAATCACTTGCTTATCTTCATATAATCACTTGATCAAAAATGACACGGTGTCTGATTTATAATAGTAATTCCTGGTAAAATGATCATGGGATAATGGATCCAAAGCGGTCTGTATAAATACTTTTTTGGGGTGATTTTAAGTTTCTCAGGGCACATGAAGAGGGTTCTGCTTGTGGGCTGAGGCTGGGCAGCCAGTCAGGGAAAGATTAGCACGTCCACTTGGTGCTGTCAATCAGCTGACCTTAGATCTGCTTCATTTATGTACTATTGTAGCCACAGGATCTGTTAATCTTTTATGGCATAAATTTAATCATTCTGTACTCATCCTTCATTTTTACTATTGTTATTTTTTTGAAGCGGGCAGATGTTAATGTTTACTAATTCTTCATCATCTGCTGATCATGTAGATAATTTTTAATAATTTTTATGAACACTCCTTGTAGTGTTTTGTGGTCTTCAAACATCAGGGTCAGTGATTTACATGGTAATCCTTGATCTTTGATTTATTATTAAAAAAACTTCTAGACTTAATTTTCATTAATTTTATTTAAGTTTTGATCCTTTCAGATTATTAATATTGCATATTTCAATTTGTTACATATGCTAGGCAACTCTAACTAGGTTGTAGCTCTTCTGAGCGGTACCAGATTGCTCATGATGGATCTAGACGCGGGGATCAGTTAGGACAGATGCGCGCGGGGTAGGATCCGCTGCATGCGTGGCAGAATTAGCTGCGCGCGGGTCTCTAGTACGCCGGAATCTGCTACTATGAGTATGTAGGGATATGTAATGATGCGGGGCTGCGCGCGGGAATTGTGACATAACACATTTCTGCGTGTAACTCCTAAAATATACACAACACCTCAATTCTGAGTAAATTTTAGGTGTAAACCCTATACATGATGACACGTGTGAAATTTTAGAAAGGCCATAAGGTGCCATACTGGTGTTGTAATTTTTAGTACTTTTCTTTTTAATTATATTAAAAATGTAAGGACTTGGAATTCAAGATTGGGGTCAGTTAGTGACCCTACCTGATTTTGGGTGAGGAATTCATTTCTTTAATAATTTTTATGGATTTCTCACTCCTTCTTTTGTTAATTGAGATATTCTTATTTTTCATTGTTTTGTGTTGCTATTGACAGGTTGCTCTGTACATAGTAGCAAGCTGACATGAGATATCTCCTTGCATTATGCTTTGGTTGGCCAACAGAGGACTGAGGAACAGGAAGATAGGATAGCATTCATGACTCTTTTGGTGTGTGAATCAATGGTTCGATAAACAACTGAGAATAGATTTTCTCATCAATGAATTTCTTCTGCATTTCCATTTGATTACAATCTACTAAGAGGAATGGGAAGTTGGATAGATTTATTTCATTGAGGAATCTGAGAATTTTTGGGGAAGATTGTGTGTTCCTCAATCAACTCCAAAAGCTTCATGAATCAAGGCAATAAATTTTAGAACATTTGCTCAAAGCTTAAGTAGGGGAGGAGAGGAAGCTTTTTCCTTTCATACATAGGGTTGTGGAGATTCTGTCTTCTTGGAACCATGTATTGCTTTTCTAATAGGTAATTCAAAGCTTCCCAAGTGGATTACAAATACCTGAAAGGAAAATTAGTATTTCTTGTATTTTTTTTAAAAAAAAAAAAATCGGTGGCATCTTTGTTGGGTTTATATTCCACATTTTGATCACATTGATAGGTGTAGGTATGTTTCTGGAAATCAGAGACTTTTTTAGATATTGTATATCCATTGGAATTTGCATATGATTGGATAGCTTTGACCAGCTCCTCCTTTTGATTGTATGATAGCTCAGGAGGAGGTTCCAGAGGGGTGGAATTAGCAGTTGAAATAGAGGAACAAAGAGCCAGAGGATTTGAATAACCAGTTTGGTTAAATGAGATAATTCATAATGGGCCTGGTGAAACATTTCTGAAAAGTGAATGGATGTTTTCATGAGCCATTGAAAAAAGACATTTTATTCGTAAAAAAAGAATTGGAGATCTGATTTTATATAAAAAATTGAGTGAAAGAAGGTATTCAGAGACTTGATAGAAGAGGGAAAATTGTTTTTTGAAATTATCTGGAGTTTTGAGATTTTTTTTTGTGGAGAAGTGGTGAAGTTTGATGAGTGGTTTGCGGAGTGGAGTGGTGATAAGTGGTTTGATGTGGTGATGCATAGTGTTTTTTGATGATGTGTGGTGTGTTGTGGTGTGTTGTGATCAGGTGATTTGAGGTGTGGTGTGGTGGGGTGGGGTATGGTGGGGTATGGTGGGGTATGGTGGGGTATGGTGGGGTGTGGTATGGTGTGGTGTGGTGTGGTATGGTATGGAAGTGGGATGGTGTGGTGGGAGGTGATGGGAGGGTGGGAGAGGTCAAGGGGGTGGTTTATGAGTTATTTGGAGAGATCCAAAATGGTTGGAGTTCCCACAAAAACATTTTCAGTCATATTGAATATATGCATGTGATATGGCTGAAATGGAGAGTACCAGAACCCACAAGGGGTCTAATATGATGCTTTTTTGGTTTGGGTTTTGAGACACAGAGAGTGCCTAGAAAATTTATAAAAATGATTATTTGTAGCTTCATTAAATCCCTTCAAATCTGAAGCTTCAAATATCTCAGATGATCATTATTTATTTAAGGAACAATTAATCAAAAAAGGATCATTAAAAAGAGACCACCTTTTTCTTTTGTATTATGTTCATTTTCATTTATAGTTTGAGGGGTAAGAAATTTGACAAGCAGTCAGAAGTTTTTTTCTCTGAGTTTTTAAATTCACTTCTAATATTTTTCCAACAATAGCTTGTGTAAACTTTGATTTAAGATTTGAAATAAAAACATTGCAATAGATGTGTTATTTTGAAGGGTTTTTAAATTGAATTTTATTTTTGGAGGCCCAACACAAATTCAAAAATTCTGAAAAAAAAATTAAAAAACCCTCTGATAGTTTATTTCAATTTATAGGAGTTTTAAAATCCCAAAAAAATTTATCAAAAAGGCAAAGAAAAGGATCCAAAAGCCCATTGAGAAAATTGAATTTTTCAAATATTTTGCTTTTTTTCAGGAATTTTTCCAGGCAATATAAAGGGAAATGTTGAATTGAAGACTCATTGATCCGTGCAAAAAGTTCAAAAGGGGCTGTGTGGCAAGCCACATGGTCCAATATAAGCTGTTTAAAACCCCCCATAGCTCAAAGAGTTGCCCGGCTGACCCAGCCTGGTCTGCCGGCATGTGGGATTCCACACACCACTGGACAGCAGTGATCCAAAAGAAAAAAGGAATGAAAGGGTACTAACATAACCCATAAACTAAATAAACCTTCCAAAAAAACAGACATCAACCAAAAAATCAAAGAATTTTCATTTTTTGGTTAAATAAAACAAATCAATAAATAAATAAATAAAAGTGGTACTACCCAATGGACTAGCCCTAAAGTAAAAAGACCCAAAAAAACACAAGTAACTAGACTAGCCCTAAACTAAAAACACCAAAAAAAAGACAAGCAACTTGACAAGCCCTAAAGTAAAAACACCAAAAAAAATACAACTAAATTGACAAGCCCTAATGTAAGTTCAAATTTACTAGCCCTAAAGTAAAAGGGCCCAAAAATTAAAGAATTCTTTTTACCAGCCCTAAAGTAAAAGTTCCCAAACAAAATTCTTTTTACCAGCCCTAAAGTAAAAACACAAAAAAAAACAAGTTCAACTTGTGTTAAGCTGATCCCATCCCAAGCTTAACATAAGTTAAGCTTGTGATGGAATCAGCCCAACACAAGTTGAACTGACTTACAATTAAACTCTCATTCAAAACACTCAATATAATGATGTCAACTCAAAACACTCAACGTAATGATGTTCAAAATGTGATAAGCCTTTATATTAATAGAACTTGTTAGCTGCATTAGAATTACAATTTATATGAAACCAAATGATCAAATGAAGTCAAATTCTATTACAATGTAGAATAAATTTGCAGTTTATCTTTGAGATGATCAACCCAACTTGAGGCTTTTTTAGAAATCAAGGAAGATGGTTTTTCAACAATGTGCAGGATTGGAATCATTTCTACCTCAAGTACTAATAGAACCGAGTTGTTATTTTTTACAAAGGAAATGAACATTGCATCTGATTGATCAGTACGTGTCAGCTTGCTACTATTGCAAAGGCAACAAAAATAACATAAAAATAATAATAATAAAATTGACATAAGAAGGAGTAGGAAAACCATTAATACTATTACAGAAATAAATTCTTCATCCAAAATCAGGTAGGGTCACTCACTGACCCCACCCTTGAAATCCAACTCCTTATATTTTTAAATAATTAAGGAAAGAAAGACCAAAATACTACGCCTCCACTATTGAGCTTTTGGTCAATTAAATATTTCACGCACATTGTCACGTATAGGTTTCAAACCTAAAATTCAGTCAGAATTGAGTTGTTGTGTATATTTTAGGAGTTACAGACGGAAATGTCTTTTGTCACAATTCCGGCACCCAGCTGCGGCAGCCAATGCACCCGCGCGCGGCTGAGATACAGCTCTGTCACTCCGTCAAGATTGTGTTTGCAGCCCCAGGCCTCTGACAAGTATGCAGCCGCGGGACTATGGGTTTACAGAGTAACAGGCGGCCTGAGAGGCTTAGGTACCCCGTAAACATGCTACAACCCACACATGAAAATTATACATATTTAATAAATGTTCCTGTGGATAGTATATAGTCTCAAAGTACATAATATTATATAAAAATACTTAAATAACCCTTATATGTATTTTTTATTAAATATAATTCAAAGTACCAAGAATGTCGAAAATAAGACAATTACAACATCTAAAAGAATATTAAAAGACTTTAATATACTTTTATGAAAATTTCTAGACATCAATATCTTCGTGACATACTAAAAAAACTAATGATGTAAAAAAATAAATGAATTCCAATGACTTATATTTTTAATTAATTATCTTAGTAAATCAACTGGAACTTGAAAATACGGAGTAAAATCAATATAATGACTTTTCTTCAGTCATATAATACATAATGAGAACTCACCTGACATCAGAATGTCCGTAGAAATTTCTATTTATATAATTATCAAATTACTGGGAACATTTACTAAGGATAATTAATTAAATAATACATAAATGGGACAGATTAGTGTTATTCACACGTCCTAAGATCTATTATAAAGTAGAATAATTCCCATACCCTGAGGAATTAGATGCTACCCGTGCTATAGCACCAAGAACATGTAACAGGCTACCCCTGGTTACCCTGCTAGCCTTAGTGTCTAATAAGATAATCTTAGATTTCTAGATGACACAAAACCAGCGGCTAGACAAAGTAGTAGAAAGGAAATAAGAAAATTGAGAACAGGAGAAAAGATGACATTGAATGAAAAGAAAACCATACAATTCCAACAATAATCAAAGGTCAAAACGAAAGGTGGCCATTCAAGTTTGAGAGTGACGTTGAGGTGCAATCAAATCAGATAAGGATGAACGTGGTGGAGATAGGCTGGACAGAATGGAGAGTAAGATTGTATGGTTGAGATAGGAGGTTGATTTAGAGTCTTACCAGTCAGAGACTTGTTGTTGAAGAGTTGGAATGAGAAGTAGAATTTTGGCGAGAAGGAAACTGAGATAAAGAAATTGAGAGAATGAAGAATGAGAAGAAGAGAGGAGACTGAGAGAAAAGACAACCAGAAGAGAAACTGAGAATAGGAAGACGAGACAAGAGAGCGAGGCATTCGGGGATTCCCTGTTCTGGGGCAAGGCAGAGCGCGCGCGTGGTGAGCTGATGGTTCCCCGTTGCAGGGTAAGTGTGGAGGCCCGCGCGGTAAGAGGATTTGTGGAAAGTCAACAGTGTCCGTCCCTTTGAGCCCCTGTACCCCTCAGAATGCCAATATTGGGACTCCAAAAGCTATAAATAAAGATCTCTTTTGAGGATATTGATGGGCAGAGACTCAGTTACATTTATATCCAGACACCGTTCCAAGGTAATCAAGTACACATAAGAGATAAGTAAGTGATTCATGGCGAAGTCTGATCAATAATATCCATCCTCAACCTTTTTTTTATCAATTAAAACTGCTTAAAAACCTTATAACCCCAGTATACAGGTTTAACCCATCTGTCCACGTCTCAAACAGATACCCAAAGGATTTAATAATATACCAGTGAGTCTTATTATCCTTTCTCTGTCGTGTAAGCTTGGTTAAAAAGCCCTGCAACTCCACTGTGTATTTTATATACATATTATCTTTGGGAAAAATATCCTTTAAACTAAAGAGCCCAAAGTAACCAGGACTACGTGTTTTCAAACTGAAATACCTGAAGAGAGGTTTTAAAGATACCCAATATAATTGTGGCACCTCTATAAAAATATTTAATAATAAATTTATCCCTATTGATTTAAAACAATGAACCATAACCAAACCACTTAACCTTGCAATAAGCTTAATCCAAATATTTTACTGATTTTTGCTGCATTTATTAAATAATATACTTATTATTTATTCTATCACCTCTGGTAGCTAAAGGATAGCAAGGGTCTTGGCATCCAGGAGGCTGACAGTAGCTCCATTTTTCATTGGAGTATGAGTATCACATGACTTGAATGAAATGAAACATATAGGTCTGGAATATGTGTCTGCTATGATTTGACCCATATCTAATTTAGCCAGCCATGTTGAGGAGGGAATCTTTTCATTTATTTCTTCAACATCAAGTCTTTTTTTAATCTTTTCAACCTCCTTTGCACCACTGAGAATATTAATTTAGCATGCTTTATGTTTCTCTAATGTTTCAATCATTTCCTTCCTAACTTTAAACCAACCATGTTCTTCACAACCAAGTGATTTGGCAATGACCCTGAATCTGAAATTCCCATCTCTAATTGGATCCCAAACCTAACCCAAGAACTTATGGAATTTCTTGGTTATTTGATTGAGGTATATCAAATTTGGTTCCTTTGATGAAAACTAACTTAGTATTTATTCATTTCTTTAATCAGATCAATTAAATGAATACTCACCAAAGATGAGCTTCTGGTTGAGCTTTGCTGCACGTTCTCTCCCTCTGAAGAGGATTCTGATTCCAGATTAATTGATCCTGATTCACTTTCAGTCTCTTCCTCTGAACAATTCAGATTCAGATTCTGCCAAATTTGACTAACAATTCATCATTAGTTAGTAACTAAGTTAATTAAACCAAAAAATGAACATATCCCAAAAGAAAAGACTGACAATCTTTTGTCTTTTCTTTTTTGGAGCCATTATAGTCCTTTTTTCCCCCTTGAGTTGTTTTTCAAAATGCTCAAAGCAACATGGGTCTTGCCGCGTATCTGCCAATTTTGGCCTGCCCCTACTTGATTTTAAGACTTCAGGTTCAAGTCTTGGCTTTGATCAATATTTTTTAATCTTCTGAATGATATATTTCAATAGGCCGCTTTGTTCATGATTTGGAGAGTCCAAGATCATTGCATTCACTTTTTCAGATAAATGAGGAATTCTTGGCATTTTATCAAAAGTGCACTTGAAAAATTCAAAGTATCAACCATTAGTGAATTAAGATTTATTAATCAAAAAGCATTAATCAAAAAGCATTAATCAAAAAGCATTAATCAAAAAGCATTAATCAAAAAGCATTAATAAAAAAGCATTAATCAAAAAGCATTAATCAAAAAGCATTAATCAAAAAGCATTAATCAAAAAGCATTAATCAAAAAGCATTAATCACATAGTGATTTGAACAATCCAACTTGAACAATCCAACTTAAGCCAACTTACAGAACTAGAACTGCAAGGGTCATATTCCAACCTCCACTGAGGATGAAGATCGTTGGGTACCATGGATCCTCTGAATGCTAGATGGTCACCTATTTGGTGGGAACAGGGCCGGTCATCTATTTGGTGGGAACAGGGCAAACCCATAGTCTTGGAATATGACTTGGTGCACACTTTTCCATCATGATCATGTTTGAATTTCTCAAATTGTTCCCTAATAAGATGAATTGCCACTAATGAAAATTTGTAACCCAATGGTCACAGTTCAGGTGAAAGAATTGTCCCTAACTTAATTCAAGAGTTATAAAGTGATGCATGGACCAATTCAATTTGATTCTAAACTGTTCTGTCAAGGCTTTTCCAAACATCAAATAGGTTTCCCAAAGAGTTTGCAAGGAATTGTTTTAGATTGAAATGGGCCCCTTGAACCCAACATGTTGTTTTGTTTCCAAAATCTGGGTTTATACTATTGGGATTCACTGAGGAAACGCAGATTGGGAGTCAGAATGAAGGATGAGGAAAGAGATGAATTGAAAATGAACAAAAAAGAAATACAAGATGAGAATGAAAGAAGACAGAAAAGTCAAAGGAGCAGTTACTCACCTGAGGACACGCAGATTGGGAGTCAGAATGAAGGATGAGGAAAGAGACCTTCAAACTGGCTTGACAATCTGTCCTCAGGTGATGGACATGGGAATGAGGCTGGTGACATGTAGGTGCGCGCACCTGTGATTTGTGAGAGGACGATGGATGGGCGGGCGCGCATGACAGGTGAAGTGTGAGAGAGAGACCAGATGAGACATAAGGAGAACATGTGACAGAAAAAATGATAAAAATAAGAGGAGGAATAAATGAGACATGACAAGATGAAAAGGAATGCGGAAGAGATGGAAAAAATATGGTGCAGTATTCCAACATATACAATTCCACACTGTTACAAATGTCTCTTTCATAGGGAAAATTTTATTTTCCATATACTAGAGTTAGCCCTCATAGTCTTTCAAGAAAGGCTATACAAGTCAAAATGTCAGAACCCAAAACTAAGAAGAATAAGAGGCAGTGATTTGGTCCTACTCTGAGTTACGCATCATTGAAATCTGCCTCCTCCTTGGTCTTTGAGGCCCCATACTTTGCCCACAGATTCATAAAGCTTTTCCATTCTTCAACATCATTAACAAAGAGCACTTTAAAGTTTTCTTTTATTTTTTTAGACAAGTTCCAAGTGCAACATTGTCTTGATGAATCATGGAAACTAGATTCAATAGCACAAATCAGAGCTTTTTCACAGTCTTTCACAAAGCCTTTTGGAAGTCTCTCAGGATCATAAGCCAACTCCTTTAATTCACTTACAGACCAACTGTAGCACTCAAACGTTTTTTTTTGTTATGAAAACAAGACCTTTTGCAAAATTTTCCCAATTGGCTGTCATTCCTACAACATGAAATAGTGGGTTTTTGTACTCATAAGCACAATCCAAAATAGAAATATGATGGAATTGTTTTGAAAGCTATACTGCCTCAGGATTTGCTAAGTACAGGGCCTCCAAGTGACCCTCTCCACTGAACTTTGACCAGTGAATCCAACTTGTTTCTTCAAGCTGTTCACAAATACTTCCATAACACTTTTAACCTTTATTTCTGCAAGCTTTACCTTCCACTTAGTGTTATAGATTGTTTGGTCATCAACATAATCCCGCCCATCAATCTTACTCAATTTTCTCTTAAGTTGTAACATATTGAGCCCATCATTCATGCCTTCCTTAAGTACATCCAAGGCTTTCCCAGAGATTCTCCTCAGTTGAGGATTCACGGAGGGATTTTCAGATGGTTGATGTTTATTTTGTGTTTCTTTATAGGAGATGCCACAAGGGGTCTGACTTTGTGCAACTTGCATTGATTCAAAACTTGCACCCTGCCTTCCTTGTGTGATTTTTTCTAGACTGTTGGGTAAGATGTTTTCCTGAATAGGAACCATTTCTATCACAGGCTAAATCCACATATTGGCCACGCTTTGAGTTGAAAACTGTTAAAGAGTAACCGTTCTTCATTTCCCATGTTTGACAATAGTTTTGTGCCTCTTGCCTAGTAGGAAAAGCTCTCAAGGGAGGTGGGTCAACTGGATCTGTCATAGTTACATAGTTATATTGATGGCATGCACTCCATCAGTTTCAATCAAATTAAATACAGCAAAGGCCAGTCACATAAAATGTTACTCACAACCAGAGGTCAATTCCCACTGCAAAAAATTTTCTTGCTCAATTGTCACCCTTGATGAGGATGCAGTTGGGCATTCCAATGTTTCATTAGCCTAATCCTTTTTTTCTTTTTCCAAAGCTTTGTTGATGGCGCTATCAATGTAGACCTTCCATGCAGCCTTTTCAGAAGAAAGAGGGCTTTCCACTGTTCCAATGCAAAAATATGAAATGCTATACTTCAGTATTCAATCCAACTTTCAATTGAACAAACAAAGTTTGCTCACTTTTGAGTTGAGAAAGAATTGTTTGCAGATTTTAATATGATTTCAATTTTCACTTTACTTTCACTTTGGTTTCACTTTAAATTCTGTTTGGGATTGCTAGGTGTGGAACAACAGTCCCACGAAGTATGTGTTGATCCCAAATTTGGCTTGACAGAACCCAAGTGTGGCCCAGTGGGTGCCCAAAATTTTGGCACAACTTCCAGGGGTTGTGCACCCCCAAACATGGCTGTTTTAAGCCGTGTAAAGGGACACAAGGCTCAAATTTGCTGTGTTTGGGACTTTCACAGCTCCTACACGACCCCCCAGGGGTCCCTTGTGTTTGAAACAGCCCTTTGTAGTCGTCTTTGGGCGCCCACTGCTCATTTGAGCCATGTAGGGCCCTACACAACTACCACACAGTTGGAGCCATGAATTTAAAATCACTATAATATAATATATCCAAAAAATAAAAAATTCTCAAAAAAAATTGAGATTCTCTTTTAATGTTGGTTTAAATTTTTGATAGCTTGAATCACTAAAAAAAATGAAAACAAGGGAAAATAAGAGGATGCAAATGTCCAATGAGAAATTTGATTTTTTCTGGATTTTTTTGATTTTTTGATGGAATTTTCTAAGGTAAAAGGATATATACCAAAAACCTGAGGAGAATATGTAAAAGATCTTTAAATAATTCTCAAAATTATTTCTAGCTTAAATAAAAAAAAATAGCTAAAATAGCCAAAATAAGGATCCAAAATCCTGGGGAAAAATTGGTTTTTGCCAAATGTTTTGATTTTTTGATTCCATTTTTGGAGGATTTTTTCTGCCTCCAAAATTACCAAAATTTTTTGTGGGCGCTTGAAAACCCAGCTAAAGGGATGAGGCTTCAGAATCAAAGAATCAAGTTTAACTTGACTAGCCCTAAAATAAAAGGGCCAAAAAATGCAAGAAGTCTTTTGACCAGCCCTAGAATAAAAGTGCCCAAAAAATACAAGTCCTGTTACCAGCCCTAAAGTAAAAAAACCAAAAAAACAAGTTCAACTTGTGTTAAGCTGATCCCATCACAATTTTAACACAATTTAAGCTTGTGATGGGATCAGCCCAACACAGGTTGCACTGACTTACCATTAAAATCTCCACCAAAATACTCATCATAATGAGTTTAACTCAAAACACTCAACAAAATGATGTTCAAAATTTTATAACCCTTTATATTAATAGAATTAAAATATCAGCATTTCAGACCAAACCAAAATGATTAAATTAATCTACAAGTTAGAATACAACTCAAGTTGATCTTTGAGGTGATCAACCAAACAAGCTGCTTCATTGGAAATCATGGGAAGTGGTTTGGAAACTGCTGGCGGGATTGGAATAACGTCTCCATTAAGTACAAGCTGGACCCAATGGTTATTGTTAACAAAGCAAATTAACATAGGATCTTATTTTTCTTTTACACCCATTTTCATAGGAGAAAAAGAACAACATGATTCCAAGGAAATGAAACATATTGCTCTTCCATCATTATCAGCTATCATTTGAATCATGTAAATCTTTGAAAGCTATTTTTCAGATGGAATCTTTTCTTTGATGTCATTGAAATTAAGTCTTGGTTCTGTCATTTCAAAATCTTTACTTCTGCAAGGATCTTAGACTAGCACCCCTCATTTTCCCTCAATTTTTAAAGTTCTTTCCAAACTTTAAACCCTCCATTGTCATCATACCAAAGTGATTTAGAAATTACTCTAAAACCTCAATATTCATAACCAACTGGGTCCCAAGCCTCACCCAAGAAATTTTTTAAGTTCTCAGGTATTTGATTGAGGTAATTTACTTCCTTAAATTGAGCATTAGTTAGCCAAAACTCTAATCTCATTAAAGGAATCACCACTCACCAAAGATGAGCTTCTTTTTTACTCATCCATTGCATCTGCTTCATCATTTGCAAGGGAATTTAATTTCAATGGCACCAAACCTAATTAACTTTCAGTCTCTTTCACTGAACTATGAAATTCAGATGAAGAGCCTGACTTGGACTATAAAAATTTCTCAATCAGCTCATTAAACCAACAAAATGAACCTTTCACAAAAGAAAAGACTTAAATTCATTCTTCTTTTCTTCTTCAGTTCCCTTCTACTTCCCTTTGCCCGCTTAAGTTCCTTTTCAATGTGTTCAAATCAAGAAGGATCTTTCCGGTTATCTGTCATTTTTGGACGGCCTCTGCTTGATTGCAAGACTTTAGGTTCAAGTATTGGATTTGATTCATAATTTGCCATCTGCTTCATCAAGTGCTTCAACATCCCTCAATAGTATTGATCAGGATGATTTAAGATCATTGCATTGAGCTTCTCATGTAACTCAGAATTTTTGAGCATTTCATCAACATTGAACTTTAAAAATTCAAAAGGATCAAATATTAGTGAAGTAGGAATTATCATTTTTGTCAAGTAGAAATCATCTTTCAAAAAGCATTTATCAAAAAGCATTAATCAAAAAGCATTAATCACAAATTTATTTGAAAAATAAAACTTAAACCAACTTACAGAACTAGAACTGCAAGGGTCATAATCCAACCTACACTGAGGATGAACATCTTCAGGTACAATGGAGCCTCTTGACGCTAGTAGTTCACCAATTTTCTGGGAACAAGGCAAACCCATAGTCATTGATTATCACTTGGTTCCCACTTCCACATAATGGTTCCGCTTTATAATTTCTAATTGATCCCCAACAAGTTTGATTGCTTGTAAAGACACCTTGTATCCCAATGTTAAAAGTTCAGTAGGGATAAATATTCCAATCTTTATTCAAGAGCTGTAAAGGGCAGCCTGAACCAATTTAATTTCATTGGAAACTGTTCCCTCTTGAATTTTGCAAACATCCCACTTGTTTCCCAACAATTTTTCAAGGAATTGTTTGAGAATAGCATGGGCCCCTTCAACCCAAGACTTTTTTTTATTTACAAATTGCAATTCCAAGCCCAACTTCTCTTTGGTACGGCATATACTATGATCCATATACTCAAGTAATTCCTCATGGTCTGCCAAAAAACAATTCATACAAGTCATAATGTAAGCAACCCAAAAATAGCCAGATTAACAGTAGATGCAGTGATTTGGAACTTACTCTAAGTTCCACATCATTGAACTTTGCCTCCTCCTTGGTTATTGAGGCCCCATGATTAGCCTACAGAGACATAAAGCTTTTCCACCCTTCAACTTCATTCTTAAAGCCCACTTTACAGTTTTCTTGTATTTCTTTGGACAAGTGCCATTGACAGAACTGTGCTGTTGACTCAGGGAATATTTGTTCTAGAGCATGGATCAAATCTTTTTCACTGTCAGTCAAAAAGACCTTGGGAAGTCTCTCAGGATCATAAGCTAAATCCTTTAGGTCATTTACAGACCAACTTCAGAACTAAAATTTTTCTCTTTTTATAAAAAAAAGAGCGTTTGTGATAGTTTTCTGGTTGGAATTAATTCCTACAAGGTGCAATAGGTGGATGTTTTACTTATTTTTGTTCTAATTACAATCCATCATAGCTATATGATGGAATTGCTTGAAAGGCGTTGATGACTTGGGGTGAGCAAAGAATAGGGCCTTGAAGGGACCCTCTCCACTAAATTTTGCTTCATGAACCCAACCTGAATTACCAATTTTCTCAAAGAGGAACTCCATAACACTTTTTTCCTTTAGTTCTGCTATTGCTACCTTAATCTTAGTGTTATAGATTTTTTGGTAATCAACATATTTTCCACCATAAATTTTGCTCAATTTTCTTTTGAGTTTAAGTGTATTGAGCCCATCATTCAAGCCTTCTTTTTGATTTAATAAGGCTACCCCAGAGATTCTCCTCAGTTGAGGATGCACTGAGGGTTTTGGAGATGGTCCGTGGTTATTTTGATCATTCTTGTAGGAGATTTGCCACAAGGGGCCTGACTTTGTGTGACTAGCATAGATTAAAAACTTGCACCCAACCTTCTGGGTGTGAGTTTGCCATAATGTTTTGTTGAGTAATTTCCCAGAGTAAAAACCATGTCTATCACAGGCTAAATCCACATATTTATCATGCTTTCAGTTGAAAAATATTAAAGCGTAACAAGGCTTCATTTCCAATGTTTTACAATACTTTTGTGCTTCTTCCCTAGTATGAAAAGCTCACAGGAGGTGGGGCAAGTGGATCTCTCATAGTTACATAGTCATAGTTAAAGTTTCATGGTTATATTGATGGCATGCACTCCATCAGTTTCTATCAAATTAAATACGGCAAAGAACAGTAACAGAAAATGTTAGTTGCCACCAGAGGTCATTTCCATTTTTGAAACATTTTTTTCCTCAATTGTCACCCTCAATGAGGATGCAATTGGTGCTTCAAATCAATCATTAACCAAATCCTTCTTTTTTGCACCTTTGTTCATTGCACTAATGTAGTGATTGAATGCCGCCATTTTGAAAGGAGGGCTTTCCACTGTTCCCATAATTCAAAAAAAATGCAATTATACTTCAGTATTCAATCCAACTTTCAATTGAACAACTACCAATTTTGCTCACTTTCAAGTTGAGAAAGGTCAATGTTGTGGGATTTTTTATTTGCAGTTTCCTATAGTGTCACTTTAATTTCACTTGAATTTCACTTTATTCCACTTTAATTTCACTTTAGTGTCACTTTATGATTGCCAGATCTGGAAAAGCATTCCCACATAGTAAGCGTTGATCCCAAACTTGGGATGATGGAACCCAAATGTAGTCTAGGGGGTCCCAAAAAGCTTGGCAAAACCCCCAAGGGGCCGCCTACCCACAAACACGGCTCAAGACAGCTGTGTACAGGGGTACACAACCTAAATACCCTGTGTAGGGGGGCTATCTGGCCCGCCAGGGGTTGCGCATGTTTGAGAAGACCCCTTGAGCGTGTGTAGATGCGCGTTTTGGACGCGTTTATGGGCCCCCACGTGTCCATTGAGCCAAGTAGGGTCCTAAACAACTCCCACACAACTGGGAGTTGTGAATTTAAAATCACCCTTATTATTCTTATTATTTTAATTATTATTGTTACTTTGATTATGAGTCATTATTTTTCATATCCCCCCAATCCTTAAATCAATGGAGTTTTGTAATCCCCACAACATCCCACATCCATGTGATTTTGCTTAAATTGACAAAGCCTCTTAAAATTTCTAAAACCAAAAAAAAACTGGAAGGTAGCATGATTGCCAAAATATCTCTAGAGTATTAATCAGATGCTTGAGAATATTTTAAGCCCATCAAAAATGGGTTCAAAAGTATGGAAAAAAAATGCTGCAACATAGGTTGTTATATTTTTTGAATGATTTATTCCCAATTACTTCCAAAAATATAAGGATAAAAAATTTCCTAAATATATCAGAGAATTGAAGGATCAATTTTCAATTTTTTTAGTAATTTATTTACACCAAAAAACAGGATCAACATAAAATAAAAAAAACGGGTGTGATAAATTCACAACCACAGGTTTTGAAAGGATGTAAAGCACCGTTCATGACCCATTTGAGTTGTGAAAGGAGGTTCAGAACTCAAAGACTTTTGAAAAAAACCATTCACAACTTGCACCAACCCCTGGAGTTTGTGCACTACTTATTCATAGCTCACTGGGGTTGCAAATGAGGGTTCAAAACGCAAATGAGTTGTGAAAAAGTAGTACAAAACCCCCCCCAGGGTTGCAAATTTCATGATTGACACTTTTGGCCCATTTGGGGCAAGATATCACCAAATGGGCCATTCTTGGGGGTAATTTGGGGTACCTAGGGACTCCTGGACCATAGTTGAGTGAAATTAACCCAAATTTGGGTATTTTGCAGACACTTTGTGACTATTGGACCATAAAAAGAACTTTTAAACCTTCCTGCAAGAAGCATACACATCACTTTCCCATTGGATAATTTTATTTTTCTTAACCCAAAATTGTGTACAATTTGAAGTTTTTGAATTGAAATTAGGGTTTAATACTGAATTTTCTTTGGTTTTTTTTGGATTATGGGAACAGTGGCAAGCCCAAGGGCTCCTTTTTTCAAAATTTCAACATTGCACCATTTAAGGAATTAATTGATAGTTCTGTTTACAAAGCTGTGGAAGAATCTAGGGATTTGGGAGATAAAAAATTGGAACCCCCAATGGAATCCTTTCTAAGGTTACAAATGAGGAAAAAGATGTCTCACAACTGGAATTGACTGGAGGTGGTGCAAAAATTTTAATGTGCGATTTGATTGATTTGATAAGAGGGAAGCTAAAGTCAATATTGTGGATGTAACTATTAACTATGTAACTATGAGGTGCCAGAACACCTTGAACCTCCTCCTTTGCAAGCCTTTCAAGCATACCTTTGAAGAAAATGGGCAACCACACATGGCTAAGCTTCAAAAAAATTCAAGTCAAAGAGAGAAAAATATTTATACCTAGAATGCAACAGACATGGAATATACTTAGTTTCATTTCTGACCAAATGGAAAAGTAAAAATTACAACGGGAAGGTTGTGTTTCAATTAATTATATTTGAAATTTGCAAAGTAGCAGATCCCTCATGGTACCTCTGGATTAGAAATAAACAATATAATCATCAACAATCTTCAAAGCCCTGGGTGCATCCTCACTGGAGGAGAATCACTGGTGTGGCCTTAGATCAACTTAATTGGAGCATTTAAGATGGACTCAATAAATTTCAACTCACAAGGAAATTGATAAAGATTTATGGTGGAGAATACATTTAAAATAGAACAATTTTTAGCACTAAGCACAAGGTCAATGCAGCAGAATTCAACTGTAAACCTTTTATGGATGTACTATTTGAAAAGCTCCAAGATACTAATTGGGAGTCCAGTTCAAAATTCAGTGGATAGGGTGACTTAGAGGCCCTGTTCTTGGCTCATCCTGAGTCTATGAAAATTTAAAAAAATTCTATAACATTTCTTTGTTGGATTGTACTTATAAAGCAAATGGGTACAAAATCCCTCTATTTCATGTTGTAGGAATGACTGCAAACAGGAAAAACTTTTCAAAGGATTTTTTTTTACAAAAAAACAAATTGTTGAGTTCAACAGTTGGGAGGTGAATGCACTAAAAAATTTGGTTTATGATAGAGACAGGCTTCACAAAGTCCTTGTGAGAGACTGTGAAAAAGGACTGATTTTTGCCTTCAACATAGTTTCCATGAGCTATCAAGAAAATTGTGCTCTTGAAACTTGTCTAAAATTATTCAAGAAAAGTTTTCTTCATTACTGATTATAAAGGATGGTAACCTTTTGTTTCTCTGTGAGAAAAGTATGGGACCTCTAAAACTAAGGGGAAGGCAAAATCCAATAATGCAGAACTCAGAGTAGACCATTTATTGCTTCTTCTCTTCATCTCTGCTGGGATTTCTTATGTTAAAACTTTTATACATTTTTTCTTGAAAGATTGTGAGGATGTGCTCAAGTATAGGGAAAATAAAATCTTCCTTATCAAAGAGATTTTTGTAACTGTGTGGAATTTCTTCAACCCTGAATTTTTAGATAACAAAATCTCTTGGTTAATAGGGGACCATGCTACTTTCAAACAATTACTTGTAAATTCCTTGGTGAACATTTTGGATGTTTGGAAACACATGGATGGAACAAATGATGGCCAAATCAAATCAGTGCATGCAGTTCTAAAAAATCTTGAATAAAGTAAGGAAAAGTATTTCCAACAGGAATATTACCTTTGGGATAAAAATTTTCAATTGAGTCAGTTCCAATTATTTGCAAACAATTTTAGAAGTTAAAGCATGATCATTCTGACAACGTTGGCACCAAGTCATATTCCATGACAATGGGCTTTCCCCTTTCCCACAAATTAGTTTAAACACTAGCATCAAGAGGATCCATTGTGCCTGTGAATGTTTGTATTCAGTCACAGTCAGACTATCAACCTTCCAGTTCAGTAAGTTGGATTTTTGGATTTTTGGATTCTTTGGGTTGATTTTTGGTGAAGGCTTTTTGATTGATGATTACTGAATAGATTTACTAATGACTGATATTTTTTCTTTCTGAAAGGTTGAACCTGATTTAGTGCTCAACTCTTCTTTTCAAGTCCCTGGCCAAGAATGCAAAAACTTTAAATGCTAAGCCAAGGCTCAAGCAAAGGTTGTTACAGTCCAGCCAGGGTTGACCCAAATTGAAAGAAACCTGGTGTGAGCTTTCAATATTTTAAACTTTCAAGAAGGAACTTAAGAGGGAAAAGTTGGTCAGAAGGGAACTAAAAATACCAAAAATCTTGAATCTTTATTTTTTTGAGAATTTTCCATTTTGATGGTGTAATAAAATGATGGTGATATGATTTTTATAATGCAAGTCCTCAAGCTCAGAATCAGAATTGAAATGTTTGGAGGAAGAGAATGAAAGTGGATCATCCTCCCTTCATTTTGAATCAGAATCCTCTTCTGAGGAAGAAGAAGTGCATGAGAATTCAACCAGAAGCTCCTCTTTGGTGATGATTGATTTGATTAATGTGATTAGAATTTTGGCTCAGGGAGTTTTGATTGTGGGAAACAAAAGTGAAAAACCTCAATCAAACACGTGAGCAATTCCATAGTTACTTGAATGAGGTTTGGGATCCTGTTGGTGATGGTACTTGCAGATTTAGATTCATGGCTAAATTACTTGGGTATGATAAAACCAGATGGTTCAATATCCAAAAGTAAATGATAGAAAAATTGGGGAAACATAAGGCATGCTATTCTGGGATACATAGTGGTAGCAAAAAGGTACAAATTATCATACAAAGACTTGATGTTGAAGACATCAATGAAAAGATTGATTCTTCAAAATGGCTTCCAAAGCGGGATATGGTTAAAAAAATAAAAGATACTTATTCAAGGACCATTTTTTTCATTTCCTTGGATTCATGTTGCACCTATACTCCCATGAGAATGGGTTTAAAAAAACATCAGATGTCATATTCATTCTCTTTGTTAACAATAACCACTGGTTCATTTATTAATTGAGGGATGGATGATTTCAACCCCACCCATTGCATCAAAACCTTCTTCTTTTACTTCAAACAAAGCTTCTGGTTGGGTTGATCATCTCAAAAATAAATTGGATTTGTATTCCAATTTATAAGAATCATATAATTTTATCATTTGGGTTTTAATTTCATCATTTGGGTTTTCATTTCATCAAGTGGGTTTCATTCCATCATTTGGATTTGATCTAACATTTACTGCAGATTCTGATTTTGTACTTCTATTAATATAAAGTTTTATCACTTTTTGAACAGAATTATGTTATTTATTTTGAGTTAACATCATTATGTTGAGTCTTTTAAATTATATTTTATCTTTAATTCATTTCAACTGGTGTTTTGCTGATCTCACCATAAGGATTATTTTTACTTCTTATGATGGGATCAGCTTAACTTGAGTTGAACTTTTTGATACAAGTCCACCTCAATGGACTAGCCCTTTTTTTGGGGGGGTTGATTTAGTTTTACACTATTCCAATGACATAAATTCAACTTGTGTTGTGCTGATCACATGATAAGAATTCTTTTTACTTCTTACAATGGGATCAGCTTAACACAAGTTCAACTTTTTCTTTGTGTGTTTTTAATTTAGGGCTAATCCATTGTGCTGGACTTGCATTCCTCTTTTTGGGCGGTTTATTTATTGACTTTGTGAAATGAAAAAATGGAATGATAGGAATTAAACTTATTTTTTGTAATTTTATTTAGTTCAGTTTTGTTTTAATTCAATTCAATTTCCTTTCTCAATATACAATGACATTTTTGTATTTTTTTGTATTTCAATGTGGTTTTACCCAAATTATATTGTTTTCTATTTTATTTATGGGCTTTATTGTATTTATATTATTCTTTTTGATTTTTTTGGCCCATTTTTATTTTTCTGTTTTTTTTTTTTTGTTTTGTTTTGGGCACAATTTTTTGATTTTGTTAGACTTTTTAATTATAAATTTTCTTTATTCATAAGGCCATGAATGTGCATTCATGGCCCTGGAGATGTAAAATTTCAATTTCTTTTTTACTTATTTTTTAATTTTTTTGATTTTCTTTTCAACTTTTTTTGATGTTTTTTTTTGTTTGATTTTTTGTTTATTTTAATTCATTTTAATTTTTTTTTATATTTTTTTTTTATTTTTTTTCTGACAACCCTGGATTCATGAACAAGTTTTTAACAGTCATTCACCACTCTCTGTGTTGTGGGTGGTTCCTCACCACCCATTTTAAGTTGTGTAGGGGATGTGTAGGGTCATGAATTTTTCACTTTTCAAAATAAAAAGAATTTTTATTCCATAACTTCCTGCAACATTTTTTTTTTTTGCTTGAATTATCTTATTGATATTTTATAAGGTCAAAAATTTATTTTTTGGTAGTTTTAGGATCAATTTCTTACCTCCAAAAAATACTTGCAACATGAACAATAACAGAAAATGTCTGTTTTGTTGTGTTTTTTGGAGCCATTTCTGATACTATTTCAATTTTTTTATGGAAAATATGAAATTTTACTTTTTAATAGCACTTCAAATATTTCAACATTATATATTTCCAGTTTATTTTTCTTAATTCTTTTATCCTCCAAATTTCTAACCTCAAATACCATGTTAGACCCCTTTTTGGGGTGGTTCTGCATTTTTGGCTGTTTCAATAGGAATAATCTGATTTTCAATATTATTTTTAATTATTTAATTCCTCCTCCTCATCTATTGAGTTTTTCCAGTCCTATAATCAAGAATAAAATCACCTTTCAAGCTCCAGAATCCCCTCCACACTACACCAATTATCACCAATCATCACAAATCAACACCAATCAACCAATCACAAATCACTACTCACTGCAAATCAAGAAATTCAATTCAAAAATCCAACCCCACTCAATCAACACCCCTGAATCTAAAACTCCAATCAAAAATCAAATCAAAATCACTCCTCAACAATTTTTTCTTCAATTTGTTTTACTTTTTTTTCTAATCATCAAAAAATCAATCCAACATCAAAAAAGACCAAAAAAAAAATTGTTTCCTCCAATCTCAATTCTCTGAAATCTTATGTTCTCTAAGATACTCAATCTTTTTTATTCATATACTTTATCTAAAACTCAAAATTATTCATAATAAAAACATCTCAAAATATAAATGAAAAAATGTCTCAACACATCAAGCCACCTTTCCTATCTTTATCTTCTGCTTCTCCTTCTGCAGCTTCTACTTATTTGAATCAAACCCATGATTCCAATGCATTGACTCCTCCAACTCAATTATAATATTGTTCAAAGGAGGAACTTTTGGATGCTTTTCAATGGTTGGCTGAGTTGCATGGACATGCCATTTCCACCAAAGTTTCCAATTCTGAGGTTAAAAGATATACTTAATAATGTGGAAAATTTTGGGAATATAAACCAGATTTGGATAACAGAAAAATTCCAAAACCTAGAAAAACAAAATTTCCTTTGAGATTCTTTTGAAATTTTTACAAGTAGACTCCTTTTTGGAAAAAAGAAATGCAATGAACTGATCAAAATCATCCTCCATCAACTGATCCATCCAAATATCCATTTAATAGAAGTACTCAGGGTTCTTAAGAGGATGTGGTCCATTCTTTAATCACAGCTGGATTTCCTCCCCTCAAAATCTTTAACTCCTTAATGAAATACTTTGCTTCTCACATTCACACAAACCATAGTAATATCTACAAAAAAAGATCAAAACTTACAAAAATAATAACTCAAAAGGATATGAAACATAGAACCTTTCATAATGGAATTAAGAAAATAATTTTTTAAATATGAAATCATCAATCAAAATAGTTTTATTTGTTCTTTATGAATATTTTACTCATATTTTATAAAAAAAAATTACAACTTTCCATCAGTATCCATTTGGTATTATAAATGTTAAACCAAACAAAATCCCATGCCTCTTCTTCACTTTGTTGGAGCCCAAAATTGTGCTAAAATTTCTCTGTTTGTTTCTGTTTCCTCTGCCAAGAAAAGAAGGAAGAATATTTATGGGATATCATTCAACTTCATAAGATATTAGAACATAAAGAACCCAAAATCACTTCAACGGACAAGGAGAAAGAACTCATTGACTCCATATAATCTGTATTTCCCAACTATAATCATCTACTCTTTACCTGGAATAGTTTCAGAAAAATCCCAAAACACTGTTGAAAAAACTTCATATCAGAAGAAAAATGTTATATCTTGAGAAAAAACTGGAACATGCTCTTCAAATTCAAATCTGACGGAAAATATCAAAAAATTTCCACCAAACTGATTTTGGTCTGGAATCCTGCCACTTACCACAATCTTCTTTAAAACTGGATTCCTCTCAAATTCTTTTTTTATGCTTCAAAAAGCACCTCCATTTTTGGAATACTATTATATCCATAATAAAATGCCTGAAATATTATGTTAAAATATTTATCAACACTTCTTCTGGTTCATTTTTCAATTTAGTTCATAAAATCTATCATTCCATTTCCATCCAAATTCTTGAAATTTTTTTCTTTTGCTTTTCATATTCTTTAAATAACACATTTATTCACCTCTATTTCTATATTGCTGTTTTCATTCTCTCATTACTCCTGTCTCAGGCCCCTTCTGGGGCTCTCCAGTTGTCTCTTACTTGCTTCCTTAGTCCCCCTTGCCGCCTCTCTATTTTTCCTTCAATACTGGTACTTTCCTGGGACCATCAATGAAAACATCTCATTTCCAGGAATTTAAACCACAGGGCCTCCTTCCTCCTAAATTAAATCAGTCCAAATTGAATTTAAAATTAAGGTCCATTCTCCCTTGACCCTTTGTAGCCTTATAGTTTCCCCTTCATTGGATCTTCAGTAGCCTACCATTTCCCTTCCTTCTCCAAATGATGTTTCTCCTTATCAAAAACTCTTCACAGTAAAGAGGAAAAGCTCATCCAACTGAGATATCCAGTCAACTACATTTTTACTACTGTTTGCCATACCATTACCAATACCAAACTCTTTCAACTTGACTCCTCAACACTTTTGACCATCACTCCATCCCATCAACCTCTCACTCATTCATTCTATCCACTCAGTTCTTGATTTTGTGCCATCCTTCATAAGAACTCATCATAGGGTCCCAGATGCTTGTTTGGGTTGCCTCTGCACTAGTTTTTCCCTGAACCCCTTGGATATTGTCAACAATTGCATTCAAAAACAGCTAAAAATCTCCCCTCCTTACCCTTCCATTCATCATCTTGAATGCCCTTCTCATCATAATTCAATCCAAAACCTCCTCTCATCAACCAAATCTACTCCATCATCTCCTTTCTCCTCCTCATAGACCTATTGATCTCAAGCCTTTCCAAACTATGTGGCTATCTACCACTGATAATCAATTCCAACCATTTGATTTCCTCAATGCTCAAGGACCTCTGAATCTCAACCATTTTCTGCTTGGACGTCAGATTTGGTTGGTGGGTTCCATTGACAGGTAAGCATCACTCCTCCAATTACATCAGGCCACAAAACATGTGATGTCTCACATGTTCAGGCCTAGAACCTTCCATTCTACCTCTCACACCTCTCAAGATCATTTCAATCCACTAAATCTTGATTCTCATTTTTCCTAAAATCCCTGAAACTCATTTTATCAATCCAATCTGTTCCTCCATCAGCATCATAATCCTCATCTTATTCCCATAAAAACCATCCTAACCTTCAATCAAACTCAAGATTAACTCCCCATAACCATACAATCCCTCTCCTGAATGATCCTAACTTTAATTCCAACAATTCAAGTCCTTGGAATCCTCATCATCATCCTAGGCGCAGATCCTGGCTTGGTTTTCCATGACATTTCTCTCTATCTTCCTCAGATTAGTCTCACTGTCATTTCTGGAATATCCTGCTTTGAATTTGTTGATTTCTTGGAAAAACATTGATCCAGTTCCATCAAAACTCTTTCCTTGGATTCTTCCTTTCTTGGATTTGCACCCTCAATAAATGCATGGAGGGGTTCCAACCGGAATGGCCATTCAAAGCTCCCAACAAGACTTCAACACAACATGGCAGACAAATCAAGTTCTCCACATAAGTTTTCAACAAAAAGTTGCAGACCAATCAATTGCTTGAACACTCATCAGGAAAAATAAGCCACTATGCTCTCAATATTTCCCATTCCTTTCACATGCAATCAAAAAAATCAAAAAAAGTTTGTGATTATTATTCTTCATTTTTCATGTGAATTTATTACATGCAAAAAGTGAAGAATTAAAAACTCAAGAAAAAAAATTGCCTGAGGATTTCCATCCCAATTGGCACTTCAAGCCTCCCATATCATTTTTTTTTCATTTTTTCATTTGAGAAGAAAAAAAAATTCCAAGATTGTTTCTTGAATATTTCTGTTTTATTTTGGAATTATCAATAGCTCACCAGGAATGAATAATTTGAAAAATCTCAATAATCAGATCCATCAACTTCCAAATCAAAAATTTTGAATTTTTTTAAGAATGAAATCATTCAAGGATTCCTTAAATTTCCCCCAGGGGAACAACATCTTTACCTTAAAGAAATGATGAAACTTTTGCAAGGGAAGTATAAACTGACTCAAATTCAGCAACCCCTATCAAAGGAAGACAGGAAAACTTGTGGAAGACCCAAAGGATCTCCAATTAATGCAGAATAATATCTCATCACCCCCTTAAGAGGGAACCATCTGTTTTTAAATGCATTGAAGGACCTAAGAGGAGAGAAAGACCAAGGAAGCACCAAGCAGGTAAAGCAATGGTTAGTTTTTCTCTTTTTTTTCTGGATTTCTTTTGGATTTATTTTAAAAGAATTTGGTTTAGAATTGGATTCCTATAATTTCAGGTTCTGATTAAAAGGAAAGGAAATGAGGCACAATAGAAGTAAAAGGGAAAAAAGAAACAGGATTCAGAGAAAGAGGTGATTTTTCTTCCACTTTTTGTTGGTTTTTAATTAGGCTAAAATTTCATTATGATCAGGACAAATTCAAAACAGAGGATGAACTAAGTGGAGAAAGACAACCAGAGATTGAAAAATTTCATTTAATCAAGAAATTTAGTGTTTTTTTGGCGGGATCAATCTATATTTTCTAGTTTCCATCAATTTCCATATTTTTCTTCATCAATAAGAGGTTGGGAAAAGTCATCAATAAGTGGTTTGTTCCCCATAAATTTAGTCCTGGCACTTTGAAGAGTCTCAAGAGAATCAAAAAATAAGAAGAAGATGAATATGCTTATAGGCCTCTAGGAAATACAATCCTTTCTCCCCCAGCTGCAGCATCTGACACTGAAAAGGTGATTATTTTTCTGAGATAATCCTCCTTTATTGTTCATTTATTAACCTTTCCTTTTACATAAAAACATTTTTTTGATGATATTTGAGTGCAAAAAGTTTTCCTTTTCATTCTATGATAATTTCCAAGCTGTAACTAGTGATGAATTAATTATATTTTTTTTCCTTTTTTGATTTACTCTTAAATAATACTAATTTTTCTTTCCATAGTATCCATAAAAAAAATCATTTTCCCTAAGACTGCCAATTCCACATTTTAAAGATTTAACAGGTGATGAGAACTGTGGATTTGGATCCTAAAACAATTCTCAGTTACGTTTGTTAAGTCCTTTACCTAACCTTTGATTTTTACCTTTTTTGAGTGTTATATTTCTTTCCAAGACCCGCTTGTAAATTGCATCCCTTGTTACATCATAACACAGCATGCAATTTTATCTAACCATTTTTCATTGGTTCAAGGTGTATGTATCTCTTTACAAACTAAATATCCTGGGCTTCAGAAACTGTATCACAACTCAAATTAATTTTGTTTTTTGGGGGAAGGGAAATTTCAAATCAATAGGATGTTTTTTTCAGAAATGAAATATTTCAAGTGGATTGTACCCAAGCAGGAAGGCACTCACAAGAATTTCCACAAGAAAATAAAAATTTTAATTCTGAAACAAAACAAGGAACAATATTACCAGTTTTTTCTCTTATCTGTTGAGAATTAAATGTGTTACTCATATATCAAGATGAAAGGAATAAACAGATTGCAAGCCTGAAGAAGTAACAGCAAATATTAAAAGTAAAATTATGATGAAAATTGATAAAGACAGTGAGTGGGGATGGAGAGCATTGAAATAAACAGAAAGAAAAAGCTGTGAAAGACAATAATATTTATCAAACAATGAATTCCTCATCTACCCCCAATCAACCTGTTTTGAGTTCCCCCTGAACACTCAGATGTCAGCTGAATTCTTCAACACTGGAGCTGCATTTCAGTTCAGTACGTGGGTTCCTAAATTCAGTAAGCTTGGGGAACCATGACCCAATGGAGAGAAGCAGTGAACAGAATGATAAAGGAAAACAAAATGAGAAAACAGGAAATGAATTTGAACACGGGAAGAAAAATGTGTTGGAGTCAAATCTGCTCTTATGCAGGCTGCCACCCAAGGATTCTAAGTCTTGGTACTGAAAGCCTGAACAGCATTTTCAAACAACACATCAGGTCTTTACAGCTAAAGCCAAGCAAACCCTTATTCAATGGACAGGCACAATGGCCCATCCGGCAATGGCGCACTTAGCTTAGCGGTTAAAGCATCACTCATGAATGTTGAAGTCATGGGTTCACATCCCATAGTGCACAACTACATTTTGGATTCTAACAAAATGAGAGTTGGGAAGGAGATGACGCCGAGAGGGGTTTGTCCGTTCGGCCAACATTCTTCCTCCGCCGCAGGTGAGGTTCCGACGTGCTCATGAGGCATCACGACGCAACGTGAGTCAGGTCTTCAATGCAGGTGACTGCGGAGAATCCGGCTGGCTGAAGTCGAGCCCTTTGTTGACGCGCAGGCACCCCAGTCCAAGCTGTTGAAGGATGGGAATGCCATCGCCAGGACTTGAAACCGGTTAGGGCTAACTGTAGGTCCCTGCTTTACCATTAAGCTACGATGACGGTGTGCAGGTCAGTAACTTTAACATAAACTCACTGTGC
Organism: Puccinia polysora; assembly: GCA_025617555.3. NCBI lineage: Eukaryota > Fungi > Basidiomycota > Pucciniomycetes > Pucciniales > Pucciniaceae > Puccinia > Puccinia polysora. The sequence goes on along the minus strand of CM062635.1, from coordinate 39,535,458 downwards.
AAGTCATCACACAGCCTTCAGTAATGTTAATTAGTCTCGCTAGGTGAAGATATGGTCTACGGGCGAACATCGGCGTCCAAGTAAAAATTTCAGCGTAAAACGAAGTTAGCTGGGGTAAAGTCTGATCCACAGCATTCTCGTAGTTTCGCTTCCATGGCACTCGAACGCTTTATCGAAGAGATGAAGACGACAAGAATGCGCGAACGGTTCCGGGGGAATAGAGTTCTGTAAGTTTTCCGGAGACGATGAAACGATGAGCGATTTTCGTTAAATTTGCTTTGACGAGGCGAGCAGAAACTCACGTTGGAGCGATCAACCTGGATGAACTGATCCCGATAATCCGGACCAAAACCATTCGGAAAAAATGGCCACGTGGTTCTTATATTATTTAAGAGGTGTTCCAAATCGTGTTTGTCAATTTCGCCCCCATCAGACCTCCTTCCATCATTGACATTCCATCGTCTTTTGAACCAAAACTTGAAATTGACATTCTTAAATACGATTAAAGTGTCTTCACATTCATTTCCCTCGCGACTTTTCCTTACACAGATATCTAAACATCTCATTGCGATGAGGTTTATTTTCCTTGCCGCTCTGACTACCGGTATCGCAGCCCATGATATCTCCAAGAACCGTCAGGGACTTTACAAAAGGAGTGATTATCCCTCACCTGGCATGGTAACGATTCAGTGTCCCGGAAGCAACTCGCCTGACAACTCATGCGCCAAGGTGGACAGCAGTTGGCCATCCCACGACATGACCTGCGGCCAAGTGGGTGTCTTCAGCTTGATTTGTAAAGTCAACCCAAAGGTTGACGCCCAACGCTCTATTCCATATGGTTTAGGGGAAAATTCAACTAACTCTGCTTCAGCGAGCAGCTGATGCGATAACCCGCCAGATCCATACAAGCAGAGAGGCAGTAAAAACACCTAGTAACATACCTGATCAATGCAAAAATATCAAGCAGATATATTCATACACACATGGTGAGTCAAGAGGGAAACATGACGAAAATAAAGTTTCAGTGACATAAAATCAAGATGAACGTGTTGCCGAGTTAACTTCATCTTCATCCGCATGGTATCCTTCTAGGGAATACAAATTTCCTTTACGGCCTTGATACCACATGCAACTGTGCGTCCGGTGTCAGCCCAAAGTGCAACAGTAATAAATCTTCCGAGGCTTGTAATACCACCCAGTCAGTGACCTTTCTTTTAGCCGTATGGTTTCGAGTGAAAACCTAACACCCCCTTCTTTCTTATAAAACGACGCAAGACTGGTATTTTGCGGCGCTAGTATGGACAGAAATGCATGTACAGCCTGAACTGGACAGGTAGCCAATTAACATCGGCAAACGGACTCCAACGGAGCCTCATGATGGATTTATTTCTATTTGAACTGGAGCGGATCAATATTCTTCAAAAAAGTCATTTTTCCTCATATCCTTGACAAACAATGAAGAAATCTATACCTTGTAACTAGAAACAACCTGAAGAGTTAAAATCTACCAAAAATGAAACAACTGTTGACTTCCTTTTCTTGATTTTCCACATCAATTTCACTTTTTCAAAAAAAATGACTTCATATATTTGGAACCCAGATATGCTGGTGGACATTAAATTTCAATTTTGAATAAGATTTTAGCCTATTTTCTTTGTTTATTGTTACATGAATTCAAGATTTAAGCTGATATTATATTTTTGAAACCTGTTTGTAAATCTAATTTCAGATTTTCAAAATTTCACATTTGTAAATACTCCTCTAAAACTCAAGTCATGATACTGTAGCACATCTTGCTGCAATCAGAGAGACCTGGGTCCACTGGGACTTAAGGCTTCACACTTCAGAATATCTTTCAGTATAGATGGAGAGCTGCTGCATTTTTTGAGCCAATTCTAAGAAGCAAAGCACATCTTATTACTGTGAAATCCTGGATGAGTTTCTTCATGAGGAATAGAGTGTATGCCTTCAAAAAGGCTTGAATAAAAAGGAGAAAGAATATCATTGAAAATACCAAATCTTTTCAATTATCACAGTCACAAAGAGCCAAGTAGGATCATTTTAACCCTGAAATGTCACAGAGAGAGCTTGAAATTTTGGATTGATTCTAAGTCCGTGGAATTGCAAAAAAAACTTGAAATGAATGGTAGATTTTGAGTTTTCAGCCTCATCATCATGTCCACTCATCTCCCTCTTGCAGTGCACTTAAATCTCATTATTATTACTAAGTATGTTCAGAATACACATAGCCTATTCTGACCATTATATATATATGTTGATATCATTGAGATACTTATAGCTGCTTCATCCACCCCCATTTTTCCTTGATACTTGTAGTTTTCCAGGCCACTTTCATATCTGTCACCTATTTTCTTCCAGCCACATCATCTGATTCATGTCACAAGCTCTTGATATGCAAATTTCATTAACCATGGCTTAAGTGATATTGTTGTTACATTCCTGTCCTCAACCATTTCCATCTTACCTATCTTATTGAATAATCCTACTTGTCAAAGGCCCAAATTGTGGTTCTCTAGTTGTTTATTAAAATTTTCCATGTTTTCTCCCTCCAATGTAAGCTATGAAATTCTTCCTTTTCTCATCCGGGCCAACTCACTGAAGCCCTAGTGAATCTGGTCTCTTCTGGACCTCCTAAGTCAGATTGTAATCCCCTCCATCATCTACCTCTCCACTCCAATACCTTCTTGTTCATCTTGTAAATTTTCTATTCCAACAGTAGCATGGAACTTGGGCGACATAATAAGAGTACAAAAATATTTTTATTCAAATAAAATTCAAAATCTAACAAAATAGATTTTTACCAATTTTCTCAACATAAAATAGGTTCTTGTGTAGAAAAATTAGAAAGGTTTTGAATCCTTTATGATTTATATTCTGCTATCCTTTTGAGTCAAAGGCAAACCAAGAGGGATTCTACTAAATCTTGAAAAATTTATGAAATTCTCCTTTGAAATGAATAAACTTCAAAACTTTTCAATATCTATTTTTAAAAGAAGCTCATACCTAATTTCTTCTTGATTTTTCTGTTTGAAAGTGAAACTTTAAGATTATTGGATACTTTCAAAAAGCAAATTCAATGAAACTGTATAAAAAATGGAAATAATTTAAGCCATTTAAGCAGATCCTCACATTCAAATAAATCAACACAAATTCAATGGATCTGAATAAAAATTGTTTTAAATCTTACAAGATTAAAAATAATTTCATTGTTTGAACAATTATTTTGGCTCCCAATTTTGAAAATATTCATCCAAAGAATGTTTTTTTTGAAAAAAATGCATGAGAAAGAATATTCCAAGGAAACTTTGATATTTTTTTTTAAGATGAAAATTTGAAAAAAAGTAATTATTCAAACACTCCTAGCTAGATTGCAGATATGATTTTATTTCAGAATTTTGAGAGTTTCTGTTTGATTTTCTAATCTTGTATGTTTTCTGATTTTGCACTTTCATTTTTTTTTACCTAGCTGACATGATGAAACAATCAAAATTATTTTTCCAAAATAAAAATTGCTACAAATTATATCATCAAAAATGAGTAGTTTTCATTTTTGAATTTTTACCCATCATCTGATTCAAGTTATAAAAATGGATCAAATATTGATTTGAATATTTTGTCATTTGCTGGTTTTAAAAATTGATCCCAATTTCTTGTGGTGGTGTATAAAATGTGAGTTTATTGACTAAAAATCCATCTTCAAACTCTGATGAATTTTTTTATTTTAAATGTGTAAAATCAGTGTCTGGAAAGGCTTTAATGCATGCAATAGTTTTGAAATATTTCTTTAGATGCAAAATTTTTGAGTGAATAAAATTTATCATGCAGGAATGCATATGAGGATTTCCAAAGGTATAAGCAAAAGTGGAGCATGGGATAGACAGAGTAAATTAGGTTGGAGCATATTAACAATTCAGGGACTCATATCAATATGAAAGATAGAATATCATAATACAGACAGTCATTTTTTCAAATAAAATTTCTTTCAGGTTTGAAATTCATTTTGAGTTGGTGGGTATAGTTGCAGATGCAATTTCCCCAATGATTTTTTTTGCTTCATTAGGCTTTGATTTTTTTTGTCTCTTACTTCATCTACTGGTAGTTTCTTTCCTGAAATTTCATTCTTTTTCCTTCATCTCATCAGGCAGTTTATCTCATGGAGGGTGGTCAAAAAGCTGGGATGGCAGATAACTAATAGGGAAAGTAAGACTAGTATTGGAACAGATATAAAATGGATCAAGCTGGAGATTCTGCAAATGGAGAAACAACTCAAGGATTGTTGAGAACCCAAAATGAAATCAAAGTGAGTTGGGATGTGAATAGGATGAAGAATACTCCAGTAATGGAGTGAACTGAAATTCAGGGTGCAAATGAGTAGAATAAATTTAATAAGAAAGCACTGGCAAGTGGAGAAATATTTCAGTTAGTCTAATGCAATTTACAACTAGTGATAACTTAAATTTTAAACATGTTACTGATACTTGCAAAGAGGAACAATCAACTGGGCTTTATCATATAATCAAAACTACATCAGTTTCAGAACTTTGAAAAAGTGTCTGATTGTACCTTTTTGCCCTGCAACTTTGGTTCTTTTCAAATTATACTTCTCACCTGCTTCTCAGCATTCTATCACCTTTTTATTATTCTGAAAACTCATTTATCTTTCATTTTTTGTCTCATTATTGTTTTAATCCTCTTTCTCATTCTCCAGAGCTCTCCAATTGGTATTTTAGCATAAGTTCACAGAGATTTAAAATCAAATGAAAATTACATTCTCCCAGAATGTGATTATCCCTTTTTTCTTGGAAATTTTATTTGCCCTTAATATTATCTCCTATCTTTTTATGCCTTTTGATGAATTCATCTTAGTGGAGAATTTTTTGAAATAAGAGACCCTAAATTATGTCATAAAAAGATTGAAAAGAAAATTATGAATTACCTGCGGTTATCATCTTCCCAATTTGTATCATAATAGCCAATCAAATCAAAATTATTGAAATTTGAATAACTCTGTACTGTTCCCTGTGTTCTCTTAATATATCCCATTTCTCTTCTAAATGAATTTAGAAAAATTAGATAGCATATGCTATCTAATTTTTCAAATTTGAATTTTCCAAATCTTTTCAAATTAAACCAATTTGAACCAAGCAGCTAGTCTTTCCAACCGACTTGAATAACACCAAGAGCCTATATGTGATCTATAATCATTTCCCAGAAAGATAAATTGAAATCTTGCCCATGTGGTCCATGGACTCTGATAAGTGTATATTTTACTTCATTGGGATTCAAAATTTGTTTGCATCCTTCAAGTCATTTTGGCAAGATCTGTCACAAAATTGCTCTCATTTCACATAATGTATTTATTACGCTTAGTAAAATTAATTCCAGATATTGTATGATGGATCAAGATCCTTAATATTGAGTTATTTTTGAAACCATTTTCATGATGCTCTCCTTCCCATTCCAAATTATCATAGTTTCATCTACCCTAAAAATTAAACCTGTATAATGTGTCACAATCAAACATGGATCATCCTCACCTATTTTAAATCATACCTCTTCCATTTTTTCACCAATGGTGCTATACCATGACCTATCTGCCTTATTTAATTCAAGTAGTGATATATGATGCTTTACCATTTATTCTCCTTTATGTGCCAAAATAAAAATCTTCATTCAGATTCTCTTCATACTTTCATGCTTGGTTTCAGCCCAGCATTCTACAAATCCATCTTAACTTGGCATATACACTGTCTCTGCTTCTCCATGTTTTGCATTCAAGTATGATGGCAAAAAATTGGTTTGCATGATATCTTAACCCAACTTGTAAGGGTAATAACAAACCTGAAGGTTGACAACTTTCCAGTTTGTTGGAAATTCCCTTGATAGCTATACCTTTTCTTTTTTCAAAGCCTTTTGCAAAAAATATTGCCTTTGATCTCTTTGAGATTCCATTATTTTCAAGAATCAAATCATTCATAACTAGCTTACTCCTTTTGGCTCTGTCATTGAAATCTTTTAGCTTGGCTATGTTACATTATTATTGCAGAATACATAAAATGATAGCAAAGGCAATGATGACTTGGAACACAATGCAATCAATGAAAGATGATCCAGTGATTAACTACACACAGTAGCGTAGTGAAAGTGGTTTATCCATAGACTGGTCTCAGCTGTTAGTGTACTCGGCAAAATCATGCATACAAAGTTGCTGAACCCCCGGTGATGCTTGACCTTGCTCTTGGAGAGCGCGAGGCGCACGTTGTGGCACAGTGTCCCGGAGAACAGCAGTCAGTTGCACCTTGCATGACAACCAGTGAATCGCCAAGAAAGCTTCCAGAGTATAAATAAATTAATATGTTCCTGGTCTGCTCGCGTTTCGGGTGTCCGTCAGTTCAGTTGTTTTCTCTCTTCAGAGCCTGAGGCAATAACAACTCTTCGCCGAAGAGTTGCAGACCCAATTTCAGCGCTCCACCGAGTCTTGCAAGGTGTGTCACCGGGTGATCCCTCCTACCTCCTCGAGCAGGAAAACTTGAGGGAGTTTCAGGCTGAACTTGGTTGCCATTCTCGCTGTGGCCCAACCAGGCAACATGCACCAAAAGGGGCGTCAGGTTGTCTTATCGGCTCCAAACTCGGTGCTGAGGATCGCTTATTACGGGGGACTTATCGATGCTTTCCGCAATCAATGTCCCCGGGCTTCCCTTTCCCCTTGGGTCAGCAAGGTAGTCATTCGTTTTACATCATTCAACACACAAATCTTCATTCTTTCACCATCGTTTACCATACTCATCTTCAGTCGTTCAACGCCCGAAGCAAGCTTTCACTCATTTTCAATAAAACCCTGAAATGCATGAGAAATGGTTTTTTATATGTGTAATTCTAACGTTCAGCTTTCAAGCTGCCTGTTCCTTGGCAAAATACCAGCTGACCCCCCGAGGTTTGAGATCACCCTCCCCTAACTCGTCAAGTCGTCTAGCCCAAAATCGGTCGTTGGGAGAGGATATGTATTCAACCAAGAATCAGGTCAGATTCAACTCTCCCGACTTAGTTTTGAACTCAAGTCACATTATTACCGATCAACCTCGAATCCGGAGTTACACATTGGTCATTACGCAAGTCCAATTTACCTTGCTTTTACAGCATTTTTCCGGCAATTTTCTGAGACCATTCGTCCGCGGTTCTTGCGATCCACAGAAACCAGACTGCCTCTCCGGATGGATTCTTCAGGTATTCAAGAACACTTCCAACAAGATAATTAGAAGGCTCGTTTCCTTGACTTTTTTTATTACAATTAGGACCATGCTTGTCATAAACAATCAGTTTCCGGGACCACTAATTGAGGTAAGGCCTGAAAGAGAGACTTCAAAACTCCTGATGAAACAGAAAAACTAACATAAAAATTTCATAGGCAAATGAGGTGGGCTTTGTGTTCAAATTAAGCCAAAATATTTTTGCTTAAAGTTCCGAATAATTCTTCAGGGTGACACGATTAATGTGCGAGTTGTCAACCGAATGAACTATCCGATATCGATCCATTGGCATGGTGCGTCTGAAGGATTTTATCCAAGTTTCTTTTGTCTGATGGCTAAGCTAAGTCATTTGATCGGAAATTGAAGGGATTTATCAATATCAATCTCCATGGGTTTGTCTGAGCAACTAATATTCTATGACGTCAACGAGCTGCCATCTGATTATTTTCTCGCATGTATCGCTCAATCCAGATGGATGGTGTAACTGGTGAGAGCCTTTGGTGAAATAAGTGCTCTAGTTGATATCTACTGGTGCCTTACTATCTGGTGGCTATTAGGAGTAAACCAATGTCCAATTCAACCCGGAGCTTCTTTTCTGTATACATTCAAAATTGATGGGCAATTCGGAACATTTTGTGAGCGTTCTACGACTTAATACTTTGTAATCATTTTGGGTTTTTATGAGCTTGGTTTACTCACGAAAAATGCTAAGCTGACGCTGATGTTTTGGATTTTTCAGGGTATCATGTTAGGCTGAAATTTCTCTTGAAATCAAAAAAGACATCCCTAAAGCTGAAGCGCAATATATCTTCTGAATTCCCAAGGCTCATACTCAAAACCTTAAGGCTGACGGGATCGTAGGTCCCTTGATTGTACACAGCAAAAGAGACCCTTTGGTTAGAGGCAGAGATTTTGACGAAGACAGAATAGTGTTTGTAAGGTGAGCGATTACCTCCGCTCATTGTTTATTCCGCTTCTGAAATTTTAAGCTAAGGGACGTGGCATGTTTTCCCGATGGTTTTCTGATTTCAAACAGTGATTGGTACCACGAGTAAGTTGGTTTTACTTTTGGTTCACATAATCAAACTCCGACGATCAAGCGGCCTTACTTCTTACCTCTCCAAATTTTCATGCGCTACCTTGAACTTAAAATGGGACCTCAGCACTAGTACTGTAATTTCGAGCCAAATGCTTTCTCCAAGTGGTTACAACGGTAGTTTCGCCGCCCCATCCCCAAATTCAGGTAATTCCTGATAATTAGTTTCTCCTCATCTTGTTTGATCCTCACCTCTTCCCATTGAAAAATTTAATAAATCCATGTGATTTGGAATCGGTTCAATTTTTGTTTTCCAACAGCATTATTAAATGGGATCGGATTTTACGACTGTAACAAATATGCTCGTCGAACGCCCTGCCAAACCCTCCAGCATCCCCTTGAGCTTTATGTTAGACCGCGTTCCCGAACCAGAATTCGATTTATCCACTCTGGTTCGCGAGCATTGTTCAGAGTGTCGGTTGATAGACATCCTTTAGAAATCATCGAAGCAGACGCAACTCCTGTGAAAAGCAATCAACGTTTGGAGCGCTTTCAGATTCATGCCGGGGAAAGGTTCGTGAATCCGACGTATTTTTCGTTGTACCTTCACTGAAAAGACCTTAACGGATCCAGATACAGTGTTATTGTCGATACTTCGGGAGACAAAGAGGGTGACTCTTTTTTCTTGAGGGCTGCTATCGATACCGATTGTCGTGAGTTTCTGGAATCTGTAAAATTTAAGCGCCGCTCACTCAAGGGAAAGACGCTGAATCGCGCGCCGTTTGAATCCTGCTTGAAATCTAGTCGCATGGAGTAAGCTAACTTTTCTTCGCCGAAACACTTTGGATGCGAATACTAAAAAAACTTCTTCTTGGGGTTTTACGTGTATACACACAAACAGTGGCTCCTGAGATGATGACCACAGCTGGGAATACTGCAAGAGCTGTAATAAGGGTGACCGGTCGGGGCCCCTCCGCTAATAAACGCCAGCAGTTACCGCTACCCGCAGATGCGGATTGGCCCGCTAGCTCCCTCGGGACATGTTATGATGTAAACAGCACAGTACTGGCACCACGGATGGAGGTTCCACCCATGAATGATGTGAAAGGAAGAGTAGGTCAATTCTCGGGACGCAATAAGAATCTCTCAAGACACAAAATTGAAATTAATACTTCGAAACCGTCAAGGTTTTTTTTAACATCACTTTCGGGACAGTGATCTTATCACAACCTACAGCCTCAGAACAGAGAGTTTTGGGAAGATTTTTTGTGGATAACACTACGTACACTTGTAAGAAAAAGATTCAATCTGGTTGAAATTTAATGTGACATTCATGCGAAAAAATTTTCCCGATAAAGCTCGTCCTCAACAGCCCCTTTTGGACCACATGCTTCAAGGTGGTCAAGGATTTCTGAATTCTTCGGAAGTAGCGTATGAAACTCTCCGAACTGATGGTGTGTGGGACATTGTCATGAATAACTTGGACGCGGCTTTAGAGCATCCGTTTCACCTGCGTAAGTTTCTTCAAGCATCTCTCCTGTTTTCTTTTGCAAAAATAATTGATTGAGCTTGAGTTCTTCCTCCTAATTTCAAAACTGACCAGATGGGATGGATGTAAGTATTCCATCAAAGTTGACCGATTACTTTTTCCTTGATTAATTTGGAATTTTGACGATGAATGGTCATGATCTTGATTCCATCAGAGTTGCCTGGTTGCAAGTGGTGAGGGACCATTGAATGATGCGCTCGCGAACAACTTACACTATAACACACGGACTCCCGTGTGCAGAGACGTGTAAGCTCAAATTTTCTGTCGACCACGATGTAGTTTGTCACCACGTTGGCTTGACTTTATTTTAAATAGCCACGTTATCCCAGCCAATACATATGCGGTCTGTAAGTACTCCCCGACACTTGTTGCTCTCCTTCGTCCCTAATGCTAAGCTATGTGTATTCGCAGTTCGAGTGCACGCTTTCAATCCAGGGGTTTGGTTCTTTCATTGTCACATGGGATGGCATCTTGCCATGGGCTTTGCAGGTGCTGTTGTGGTTCAACCGGAAGTTCTAAAAAGAATGCAGCTGCCTGCGCCAAATCGAGCCTTGTGCCAGGTGTGAAGCATAGAGAATTCAGGAATGTGGGACTGCAGGAAAAAATGACCGGTTACTTAAAAATTTGGAAAATTAATTAAAACGCAAACCCCGAAATTTTGTTTAGGGTGGCTTGTAATGTGCAAAATATTTCTCAAGGAATATTCCTGTTGGAAGCATGGATTTTTTAAATGGACAAATAAACTGAAAAATTAGAAACTAGCCACAAAAGCTGAAGAAATGAATTGGTGGCCCCAAGAAAATTACTATCCAGTGCTATCATGTCATTCAAATAATCAATCGCGTATTATTTTCAAATCAACACCATCAAAAAAAAGGAAAAATTTAGAGGGGTTTAGAAAGAAGTATTTGAAAGTGAAAAAGCTCATATGCCAGGTGTCATCATATTAAATTATAACGACATTTATTTAGACTAATTGAGTTCATAAAGGATTAGAATAAAATATAAATACTCCAAGGATAGATAAATTGATGATAAATAAATAAATAAATAAATAAGTCAATATCATGATTGAAGCATATAATTGGCATGGCAGCATTGGTTATAAATTAAAAAAGGATTGAGGGGTTCCTAAATTGATTTTTTTTGCTTAACCTCTGAATCAAGCTAAATAATTTGTGTCAAAGTAGGAAGGGGGACGCCTGGTTGGAGGAAAAGCACTTATTTACCATAAGTCACATAGATAATAAGGTATAAAAGAAAGATTGATCCATTTTTTTGTGAATTAGTCTTCAAAAGATTTTGAAAAAAGCAAAAAAAATATGAGTGGAAAAGGTTATGGTAATTGAGAAATTTGATTTTCAATGATGAGGTTTAGGTGGCATAATAATCTTTCAAAGGAAAAGATGAATTGAAAAATTGGTCCAATAAATCTCAATTTAAAAATTTGGTTATGGTTTCAAAGTATAACATTATATTAGCAAAAGAGGTTGGAAAAAAGAAAGTCTCAATTGAAAAGCTATAATTCTCTTGATTTTATGTGGGGGGTTTTGCTTTTCTATCCCTGTAAAAGTGGGAGAGGTAAAAAAAAGCTTCCCTTCTAAAAGACATCAAAAACATAGAATTTTTATTTTGATAAGATTGAAATTTCCTTTGCAGAACAGTTCACACTAAGACAACTTTTGCAAAGTTTTGAACAAACACCTTTCATCATAAAACTATTACTGATGATGGGAAAGACCTTAAAGAAATTAATTCATGGTAAAATCATAGTAAACTTGAATCTAAAGGAAACTTTAGATTATGAGAACCCATAATAAATGATCACAAAACTATTTAGAAAAACCTTTTGAGTTTTCTTTTTCAATGAACAACATCAAATCATCTCAAACCAAAATTGGGAGATTTTTTATGAAAGAAATCATCAATATCTACAGGTTTAGTTTTTTTTTCATGACTTCAAGGATCATGATTTATTTATGCCATATAAATTGATAAACTTATGCCTTCTTTCAAAAAATAAAATAAAAAAAATACCAAAATAGGCATGAATAAACACAAAGATGAATGAATTTTTTGCTAAAGATTTTGATTGATGGAAAAAGGGATTGATTTTTATAAAAAAAAAAGTGAAAGATTTAAACCTTTTTGGATGGATTTATTTTGGATTGCAGGATTTCTAAGCAAATGAATTGGTGAAATTTAAAAAAAATCAAGTTCAATTAAGCCATTTAATATTTCTCTCCAAAAAAATCAAAGCCTAAATGACTATATTGATATATAAAAATGCATGAAATCCTTTATTAGATTAAAACAAAATTTGAAAAACTTGAAATAAATTAGGGTTTGTAAGAGTTTGAAAACCAATCATTTTTCTCTGGAAGGTTTCATTAAAATAAACCAATTGAAAAAAGGCCATTAAAAAAAATACATAAACCTAATTATTGTACATGAGAGGTGTCAGAGTAACTGAAATATAAATGGCTTTTTTTAATTCAATTATAAAATTTTTAATGTCAACATCAAATACACATTGTACCAGACCATCCATCCATTTCTTCCCAGTTCCTTTGATCTCTGACATAAATGGCTATACCATCCCTCTGGTCTTCATCTTGCAATTGCTACTTCTCATTTTCAAAGTCATTTATATTGAAATAATTCTTCATATTTTGATTGGAACTTCTCGCCTCAAAACTCATCAGAATCATCACTTTAATGCAGTTACACCCATCACTTGATCTCTCTTCCACTTTGCAAATGCCCCCTCAGAAAACCTCCCCTTGCAAATATTTCAAGCCAACCTCAACAAGGAAATCAACAGCCAAATTATTTAGAAAATTAAACCATTCTGGCCCATATGTTTCCCAATTTTCTATTAAAATAAAGAAAGCCAATTATCTCATCCTTTTCAAATGGATGAGGTTTAATTCCAAATATAATGTCTGTTTTGCATCTGAAAACAAAAATTGTGTTCGCAGATTCCAGGCTCAAAGTTGAATGGGTATCTCGTGATGGAAAATGAGTTGAAGAATAAAACAAAACAAAATGAAGAATTGGATTTCACTTGCTAGCAAGTTCCATCAAGGAATCACTGGTCAAAGCTCTGTCAAAACTCTGGATGAAGATATGCTAATGATCCAACCAAGTTTTTGATGCCCAGTCACTGTACATTTGGGCTTGGATAAAGCCAAACCTGAGGTTGGCTGTAGCTTGACCTGAGCTTTGTTGTAGATTGGGTCTGATCTCCTTGATGGCACTTGCCAGAAAGTGACATCAAGTTTGCTGTGCTGGAAAGTAGTCTTTATCTATCACCCAAAAGAAATTAGGGGGAGATTCAGAAAATATTTTCCCAATTATAAAAAAGCCTACTTAATGTTAATAAAAACCAAATTTGGTCTTTTTGATGTTGAGAAATCCAAAGGGATCACCTTGGAAGTTTAAAAACTGGAATCAATCTATTGTTTCATTTTGAAATGAATGAAATATTTGGAAAGAAGGCCAAAATCACCCCTCTAGCTGATTTTGGAGCTAAAAGTTCCAACTTGATTTATTCTGAGGAGATGGTAGAAAATTATTTCCCAAGTGATTTGGATAGAAAGGAAGCTTTTATCAAGGAACCCAAATTTGTTGATTTACCCTTGTATTTGCCAGAATATGGCGCTCAGGAAGATATTCCCCAAAGAAAAGGTCTAATTTGTTCCAAAGGAACATCAATGGTCCATTAAAATTCATCGTTAGATCCAACAATTTCCTCTTTGGATCTTTCACTTCCAAGCTTTGGCCAAATCATTTTTAATCCCCTCAAACTGGAGGAGGATGAATGTGAAACATCAAATCCTCCCCAAACAGCCACTCCTACACTTCTATCAACATTAATTATATTTTATTTAAACCTGCTTGTGAATAATAACTGATTTCCTCAAGAAATCACAACCCTTATTTAGCCAACCAAAAGCTTCAGGAAGAAGACTTCACCTTTCAATTGAATTGGTGGTCTTCACCTGCAGTCATCATGAATAAATGGAAATATAAATGCATCCAATCCAAGAAAGATCAACTAAAAAATCCATAAAAGGAAGAGGTAAATTCCAGATTTGAAAGTTTTGAAGACACATTGATAAACAAGATTTGGGTGAAAAAATTGATCCACTATTGAAAGGTTTATACATATGAACTCACTGTTATGCCTTTCAAACCAGTCAATTACCAGATCAAAAGTGATATTCTTGGATTTGAAAATGAGAAGCTCAAGTTTGAGAAGTAAAAATGAGTTCCCCCATAGGAAATAGTTCAAAAGATCAAAGAGTTACACAAAGGGCTTCAGAAAAAAAGCTT
>CM062635.1:39506267-39516267 GCA_025617555.3 Puccinia polysora | reverse complement strand
GAAGTATAGAAATTTTAGTGGAAGATCAAATCAGGAAGGATATGGAGCTTTTTCCTTTCAATCATGGCATGAGGGAGTGTCTGAATTATAAGGAACTGATATTCCATATTAATTATCATTTTCATGGCTTTCCCCAAGTTTGAGAATCTTTTAAGCATTTTTTAAACTAATTGGAAGGTGAAGAGGGCACAAGGATTTGAGAAATACAATCAAATATGATTTCAGTGAATATAAATTTTCACCTTCTTCTGATCAGGATAAAGACACCAGTAAAATATGAGTAGAAAAACAATCAAAATTATAATTTGAACCTCCTTGAGTCTTGCATAAAATCAGAATTTAATTTTTTTCCTATTGAAATTGGAGGCTGCCTCAACATGGATTTGAAGTGGAATAAACACTTCAAAGATTTACCTTGGTGGGTTCTTTGGATTTTTGTACAGACTTTCTACAAAGATCTTTTGGATCTATTTTTGGCTCATTTTCATCGTCAAAACAGCTATTCCTTTTTTTCTGGATCTTAATGCAATTTTCCTTGATTTTTCCTTGAAAATTTGAGAAATATTGTTTGAATTTTCATCAAAGATTTTTTCAAAGCTTCTTTCAGCCATTTTTGAATCATGAGAAAAAAAGGAGGAAATATTCACAAGTTTTTCATAAATATGCAAAAAGAAACTGAAATTGAGGAAAATTTCAATCTTGATCCACTTCTCATGAAAAGAAAAAATATTAAAAAAGATCAAGAAAAAAACATAGAATTGCAATTTTTTAAAAAGAGTAAAAAGAGGAATGAAAGCCAAGTCAAATATTTTCCTAGAGAGGAAGTAAAATTTAAAACAATCTTGAAATTCAATAAAAAATTACAAAAACTCCTATAGGAAACCAGGCTCAAAAAATAAATTGACATATAATAATGAAAAAAAATCATATGATTGTGCCAAAATAAGGTCTGTTGAATTCATAAGAAAAATGAATCAGAAATAATAAAAAACATAAATTTAAATCATTCTCAAACCATTCTTTGTGATACTAAAGAAAAAAATTACATAATGAATAATCTGAGTTTTTTTTTGGCTTGGTCAAAAAAGAATGCAAAAGAAAAAACATAAGGGATAAAAACATAAGAAAAGCAATTAAAAAATTCAAAAAATTTTTGAAGATTATTTAAATGAGGAAACAAATTGATGATTAATTTTCAAAAATTGTTGGATTAGGTGATTGAGTTCAAGATTTTGGAGGCAATAGCTTCTCTAATTCAGACTTACAACCAAGGATTACAGTTATTGTTATAATTTAAATAAGAATTCAAGAGATAGGGCTTTCAATTATGAATTTGAATCAATCTGAAGTAGATCAGGGTGACTTGGGTTAATGAGAAATACAAGCAGATAATGTTTATTTCATTTATAATTCACCAACTTCTCTGGATTTAGTACAGAAATTTTGACATATGGTTAACAAGAAACCAATGAACATGAACAAAATTATTCAATATAAAAATAGAAAAACCCATATTTTGGTGGCCTTTTCTAGACATAAACTAGAAAGAAAACTGCACATGAAAATTAAAAACAAATAGAATCTACACCATAAATAAAAAAGTGCAGAAAAGAACCAAGGAAAAGTGCAAAATGTGTTTTTCCAAATGCAGATATCTGAGAGTTTGACAAACAAAAGGTTGCCAGGACTACCAAAGACAGAAGATGACAGATTGGGAAAGATTTTAGGGTTTGGTTACCCGAATTCAGAAAAAGATAAAATATCACTAGAGAGGATTGGAAACTAAGGAACAAGTGCAGGACTGGATTGGGCCAGAAAATTTTGGGACAGTGGGCACAATGGAGTCAAGGGACCATAGAAATTGCATAAAATCACAGAAGGGTTGTGCAAGAGTTTAATGTGGGGAAATTTTCATGGAAGCCAAAAATTCAAGTTGGATAGAGGGTCTCACCTGGTCCGGGAAGTTAGTCAAAAAGGTTTTCAAAGTTTCAAGGAAATGGGAAATTATTCCAGGAACATTCAACATAACTTCTGAAAATTGTGGGAGAGTGGATGGCATTAGTGAATTCAGAGGCCGTGAAAACATGTGTTTTATTTACTAAAACAGAAGATTATATAAAAGATGATGAGGAGCTATCAAATGATTGGATCACAAAAGTAGGGTTAATATACAAGAAAAAGAGAGAGATTCAAAGTTTAAAGCACACACATTGCAGAAGAATGCTTTAAAGCTTTCATATCCTCTTCCTTATAAATGTTTTAGAGCAATTTGTGGATTTTTACTATCATTCTATCCTCATCTTTGCAATTATTAACTTGCCAAGAAGTGAAACTGTAGAAAAAAAGCAAATAAAACCTTCTGGAAGGCTTACCTGAACTTTGAAACAGACCCTATTCTATTCAAAGTCTAGTTTTTGGCACCACAAAAAAATTTCTGAATTGCTTCAGACATTATTTAGACACATAATACAAATGGAAAGCACATAAAGGAACCCCCAGATCTACAAATAATAAGGACATAATATATATAAAACAAGAACAAAGCATTCATGGGCATACAATCCAGAAGAGGATTTCATTTGGTTCAAATATATATTATCAAACAAAATTATAAACACCTTTTTTATTTTAAAGAGATAAATGAACCTAAACACTATAAGGAAAAATCATTAAAAAAACCACCAGTGACATTCATATATATATAAAAGATTGATTCCAAGAATCAGGTATGACTGCTGTGGTGCAGAAGCCCCATCCACAACTAGAATTGGGTGTGCTCCAAATTTTTGGATAAACATCCTGCAATATTCTCTCCACCACATGCATCTTATCCAGTTCCAAGGTAACATCAAGCATTTAAAGAAAGTAGAAAAGAAACAGTAAGTCTCTGGAGGCCTCTGTATTAAGTATAATAGTTTCTGCAAAGGCCTCTTGAAGAATTCTCTACAATTGTTGTTTTATCCTTTAATCTGTATGACACCCCTATCATGAACCCATGTTTTCATTCTTGAAGTTAAATGACCCTAATCCACTCAAATAAACTCCCCTTTTATAGAAAATACACAAAGATAAATTAAAGGGCCTAAAATACCTACCCATCTACTCTCCAATTTTTTCTGAAGTTACATAGCATGCCCCTGGAAAATTTATCCACTCCCTCACAGCCACGTTATAACTTTTCAATTAATTTCCTACGCTGGGGTAAAACTACCTTGCAATTGAATCTCTTGAACCTTCTGAAAATTTCCTGCAGGGTAACATCTTCCACAACACTTCACATTCTTATGATGTCCCTCCAGTCCCTTTACTTCATCACACCAACTTTCACAAAATTTTTATGCCCAACCTAGTCCAGAAACTGTGGCTTCCTTGTAAATACTCACTGAGCCTATTATTTTAATGTTTTCTGCATTTGGGAAAATAAATTCTGAAACTGCACATAATCACCATGAAAAGAAAAGACACACCTTTGTAGCACCTGGAAATTGACTTGAATTTATTTTTAATGTGTTGGAATCATTTTATAACATGGTTAAGAAAATGAAAAAACTTGTTTGTATCATTTCTTTGGTATTTATTTTAATAATTTCTAGTGCATGCATGGAATTCATGAGGTTTGGAATTGTTGGTAATTTTGATTTTATGTAATGCAGAATTTTTAGTGTACCAAAATTGGAACATATCCATTTTCCTTATATTCTCTGTTAAGTAAAATATTGAGTGGTTAATATAAAAATTTCCTGATATTTAATTATTTAATCCCTTTAATTTTAAAGATGATACAATTTTGAAATTTAATTCATCATTTCAGTGATTTGAATAAATATATTTTTTTGATTAATTTTCAGTTGAAATGGTTTTATTTTTTTATTTAATCCTTAAGATAATTTCTTTTCTGAAAATAATGATTTTTCAATTGATCAATTTTTATTTTTCTAATAGAATTTGAATTGACTTTCATTTTATTTCAATAGGGTTTATCAAAGTTAGCAAAACCACCATTATAAACCTGCCATTTTTTGGACCAAACCTGCCATTTTTAATGGTGGGTTTCTAAAATACACATACCCCCTAACTGGTTTATTTAAAAATGGCAGGTTTCATGAAAATGGCAGGTTTCAAAAATCAAACCTGCAATTATCATCCATCCACCATCCATGGCTTGCAAAACACCCATCCACACCTCCAACTCATCAAACCCATACGCATGACACAAATCTCATCTCCATTGCTTCACATCTCCATTGATTCACATCCATCACTCTATCCACCATCCATGGCATGCCAAACACCCAAGTACTGGGTGCCACAGGTAAGCAATAACCCACCATGCTTGATTCTTCCCTTGCTCCTATTTCCCATCCTCTCTCTCATCCCTCCAACACCATCCCAACCCCAACCAATGGTACTTAGATTCAGAACTAACCAAGAATTTCATAATCAAAATCTACCATCTGCTTGACGGGCTTCAGATGCAGGTACCATTGGTCAGTGTTTCATTTTCCTGCTGTTGAACCATCCCAAATTCAAGTTTACCAAGCCAGGTGCCTTTTCCCAATCGGACAGTAAGCCATATCAAGACTTGGTCCAATGGAAGAAATCCCTCCCCATCCCTCGCAACAGACAAGATCTGATCATTCAATAGTGTGATACCCAGCTCTTACAAGATTTTCAGATCATATTCAGCTGTTTGGATGCCAACTTAGCTGGTGATATTGGTAAATCCACCACCACCACCATCACCATTGCCAATCTGTTTGTTTTTCTTTGATTCAAAAAGAAAACGGATCAAATTGGTTCATCTGTCATCCATATAGCCTCTGATCACCCTTTCTTCCCCTTTGATGATCCAACAGACTCCAAATTTAAAGCCAGTGATCTCAACGTCTTCTCAAATACTAAAAACTTTCAAAGGGACCCATTGTGTCTGTTTATTGTCCCCTTGGTCAACCCAGATCATATCAAGCTCATCAATAATCAGAGGCAATCCCATCTAGACCGAATCACCAAAAGCCCATTGCCTCTCAAGCATGATTTCTTCATCACCAATGCCAACTTTTTGACAACCAGATTTGTTTTCCCTCTCAAGGCATTAGAGCAAAAGTTTGGGCCGGATTGTCACAACCCTGAAAGTGATCTCAGGCAGTGGCTATCCCAATGTGGCATCCTGAGATATCTTTGAAAACGTCATCCTGTTCATCTTGGATGAGGAGGGGAAGATTGAATGGGAATCCCTCAAGATCATCCTTCCAACCCATGCTCAATCATCCTGAGAAGCAATTGTCAGATTGCTACTATTGCAGAGCAAGCTGCAAAAGTAACTAAAATAAAATAATAATAATAATAATACAACTAACCTAATTAGGAGTAGGAAAACCATAAATATTATTACAGAAATGGATTTTCCAGCCAAAATTAGGTAGGGTGACTCACTGACCCCACCCTTGAAATCCAACTCCTTATATTTTTAAATAATTAAGGAAAAAAGAACCAAAATACTACGCCTCCATCATTGAGATTTTTGGCCAATTAAATATTTCACACACATTGTCATGTATAGGTTTCACACCTGAAATTCAGTCAGAATTGAGGTGTTGTGTATATTTTAGGAGTTACGGGCGGAAATGTGTTTTGTCACAATTCCCGCACGCAGCCGCGGCAGCCACAGCACCCGCGCGCAGCTGAGATACAGCCGTGTCAACCCGTCAAGGTTGTGTACGCAGCCCTGGGCCTCTGACAAGTACGCAGCCGCGGGACTACAGGCTGACATAGTGACAGGCGGCCCGGGTACCGCGTAAACAGGCTACAACATACACGGCAACTTGTTACATATGTAATAAAGGTTCCCGTCGATAGTAGACTTTCTAAATATACATAATATTATATAAAAATACATAAATCATCTTTATACATATTTTTTATTTAATATAATGCAAAGAATCAAGAATGTCAAAAATAAGACAATGACAGCTTCAAAAAATATATTAAAATACTTTAATATACTTTTATGAGAATTACTATACATCAACACCTTTGTGACATACTAAGGAAGATAATGATGTAATAATATTACATGAATTCTCATGACTTATATTTTTAAGTAATTATCTTAACAAATCAACTGGAACTTGTAGATAAGGAGTAAAAACAATATTATGACCTTTTACTCCAGTTATATGATACATAAAGAGAACTTACCTGACATGAAAATGTCCGTATAGATTTCTAATAATATAATTATTATATTAAAGGGAACATATACTAAGGATAATTAATTAAATAATACATAAATAGGACAGATTAGTGTTATTCACACGTCCTAATGTCCATTATAAGGTAGAATAATTCCCATACCCTAAGGAATTAGATGCTACCCAGGCTATAGCACCAAGGGCACATGACAGGCTACCCCTGGTTACCCTGCTAGCCTTAGTGTCCGTCCCTTTGAGCACCTACAACCCTCAGAAGGACCATATTGGGACTCCAAAAAACTATAAATACAGAGCTCTTTTGAGGATGTTGTTGGGCAGAGACCCAGTAATATTCATATCCAGAAGCCGTGCCAAGGTAATCAAATACTTATAAGAGATAAGTTAGTGGTTTATGGCAATTTCTGATCAGTAAGATCCGTCTTCAAACCTCTTTTTATCAATTAAAACTGCTGAACAACCTTATAACCCCAGTATACAGGTTTAACCCATCAGTACACGTCCCAAACAGATACCCAAAGGATTTAATAATATACCAGTGAGTCTTATTATCCTTTCTCTGTCATGGTAGCATGGCTACAAGGCCCTACCACTCCATTGTGTATTTTATATACATATTATCTTTGGGTATAATAATCTTTAAACTAAAGAACCCAAAGTACCCAGGACTATGTGTTTTCATAATGAAATCCCTGAAGAGAGGTGTTAAAAATCCCCAATCTAATTGTGGCCCCTCTATAAATATTTAATAATCAATTTTGATTCAAAACAATAAACAATAACCAAACCATTTAAGCTTGCAATAAGCTTAATCCAAGTATTCTACGGATTTTTGCTGCAATTATTAAATAATATATTTATTATTTACAATATTACCTCTGGTAGCTAAAGGATAGCAAGGGTCTTGGCAACCGGGAGGCTGACAGCAATCAAGAAGTCAATCCTTACCACCCTCCTCCCTTGACCAATCCCAAGCCAAACCCTATTGTTAGGGTTCCTTTGATGATCAGTGCAACAACAATCAGGGTACCCATCCTCAACAGTCATACTGCCACTGTTTTGATCTTGTTCAAAAACCAACCCAGACAGACTTTGGAGGATGGTTTCAAGGCCTTTGAGGAATATTGCACCAAACCTCAAAACTTGAACTGTCCCTAAGCGCCCAACCATTCAATCTTTGTCAATAATCAACAAGATTGTCCCCAATCATGACTTGATTGTTACTTTCAAGACGGCAAAGGGGTCAGCATTGGCTGGGTTGAAAGAGTATGTGTTGATATCAATCTGTTTCCATTGAGACCTTGTAGGTTGGGTTGTTTTGTGTTTGGAAGTGCCCTACCTTGAATAAACGTAGGGATGAGCTCATGGGTCAATTCATCAATCAATCAATTGCCACAAAGTTTTCCCCCCAGGTGGTGGTACCCCAGAGGAACTCAGATTGGAAGTGGAACACACCTCTGGAACTGATTGATTTGATCAAGCAAGTCAAATGGACCTTGAAGGCACTCCAAGCGTTATTGATTGGATTGCTCAATCAAAAATTGGATCCTCTCTGCCAACTGGTTGGTCAAAGCCTTCAAATTGGTCTACTTGCTCAACTCATCCTCTAATCACAATCAGCTTAACGCCAATCACCTAGATTTTTACCAATGTGTTTCCCTAAAGGGTGCTCTCAATGTTCTATTCCAATAATTGGTTTGTGTTATCTTATCCTCCTTCCCTTCAAACTTTTCTTGCAAGATCACATCAATGAGAGTTAAGGCTGATCACTCCCTCAATCTCAATCCATCCTCATCCAGCACCAACTCATCAAATCAACCATCATACCCAAGATAGAAGAGTTGATTGGCTTGTACTCAAAACCAATCAAGCTGATAAACAAGTAAAAAAAAAGAAAACAACTGATTGCAACAATCAAAGTCACAGGCAATTGTCAGAATGCTGAGGACAACAACAACAGTTGAGTGCCAAACTCAGCATGTTCAACCAAGAAAATCACAACAACGTATGGTTGACAAGGTGATGAGTAGCTGTGAGAAGAGACAGACCACATGTCACCCAGGGAGGGGGGGGGGGAGGAATGGGTAGAGTGAGAAGGAGACTAAACAAAGTGTGGATGATGTGTTTGGAAAGGCAAATTGGCGCATCTGCCAATGGCAAACTTAGCTTAGTGGTTAAAGGATCACTCATCAATTTTGAGGTCATGGGTTCAAATCTCATAGTGTGCAAAATTTTGGGTTTTCAAACTGCCACTACCCTCAAAATGTTATACAAAAAATTGAATTCCTTGTTGATCCTCACCCCAGTCAAATTATACAGTTGGGAGGGAAAAAGATGGGAGGAGATGATTTGAAAAAAATATAGAGACTTGGAATACACAATCAACCTATCAATCAATCATGAATCAATTGAGATTGGCAATTGATTGGAAATGGATTTCTGGATCCATTTCAAATCAATCAAGAAATCTCAAGATTTCATACAAAAAATTGAATTCCTTGTTGATCCTCACCCCAATCAAAGTATACCGTTGCGAGGGAACAAGATGTCAGGAGATGATTTTAAAAACATATAGAGACATGGAATTTCCAATCAACCTCTCAATCAATTATGAATCAATCAAGCAATTGATTGGAAATTGATTGCTGGATACATTTCCAATCAATCAAGCAATCTCAAGATGTTATAAAAAAAATTTAATTCCTTGTTGATCCTCACCCCAATCAAAGTATACGGTTGGGAGGGAACAAGATGGGAGGAGACGATTTAAAAAACCCATGGAGACTTGCAATTGCCAATCTGTTGCAAATCTATTTATCAATCAATCTCCAATCAATCTGTCAGTTAATCATGAATGGGAGGAGATGATTTGAAAAACATATATAGATGTTGAATTGCCAATCCATTGCCAATTTATCTCTAAATCAATCTTCAATCAATCTCTCAATCAATCATGAATTGATTTAGCAATTGATTGCTGGACCAATAACAATTTACCTTAGAGGATGGAGGTTGGCAAACTTGTGTTTCATTGTTGGATCCAAAGCAAGCATTGTAGTTGGATGGAATTTTGAGCCAGTTTACCAGGATGATGTGATCAGCTCTATTGAGATGACTTGAGCCTTTGGAAGCTGATGGGGGAGGATTGTTGGATGTTGAGTTCCTGGGGGATGTTTTCTTTGTTCCATTGGATTTTTTAGTGAAATTGCGGGGGCAGGATCACTGAGGGGCCATTTAATGAGAGTAAGGGATGAAGCAATGAAGTAATGAGAGGATGGCAGTTAGGATGTGATGAAAGGGGGGATGAAGTGAGCAAGCAATGAAGCAATGAGAGTATGGACGTGATGAAAGCAATAAAGTGATGACAGTGATAAAGAAAGATGAAAGTGATAAAGCAAGGTGAGAGTGATGAAGTGATGAAGCAATGAGAGTGATGAAGTGATGAATCAATGGGAGTGATAATGTGATGAAACAATGAGAGTGATGGAGTGATGAGAATAGCAATGAAGCAATAAGAGTGATGAAGTGCTGGGGATAGAAATGAAGTGATAAGAGTGATGGAGTGATGAGGATAGCAATGAAGCAATGAGAGTGATGAAGTGATGAGGATAGCAATGAAGCAATGAGAGTGATGAAGTGATGAGGACAGTGATGAAGTGATGAGGATAGAAATGAAGCAATGATAGTGATGAAGTGATGAGGATAGTGATGAAGCAATGAGAGTGATTAAGTGTTTCAATAATGTTGGAGGATGAAACCAGGGGTTATGATGTGGAATGACGCGTGGTTGA